>OY992876.1:467744225-467816725 GCA_963921405.1 Cepaea hortensis | reverse complement strand
TAATGCATATCTTTTATATTGTTGCTGTTCTCTCTCATAACTAAAATAAATAAATTTAGAGTAGGAACATGGAATGTTAGGACATTAAATGAGCTAGGAAAGTTGACCAACGTTCTAAGAGAGATGGATAGCGTGAAAATGAATATACTAGGCGTTAGTGAGATGAGATGGAAGGGATCGGACAAAATTATAGCTGACAATCACACAATAATTTATTCTGGAGGGGATACACATGAAAAAGGTGTAGGGATAATATTAGACGAAAACACAGCCAAGTCAATTAATGGATACTGGTGCATTTCAGATAGAGTTATTATGGTAAAAATCAAAGGCAAACCAATAGACATAAATATTATACAAGTATATGCACCAACAACAAGCAGTAGTGATGAAGAAATACAACACTTTTACGACGAAATAGAAATGGTGATGGCTCAAATTGGATCACAAGAAATAAAAATAATACTTGGTGATTTTAATGCAAAAGTGGGAAAGGGGAAAATGGAGGATGTAGTGGGGAATTATGGTTTAGGTACAAGAAATGAAAGAGGGGAAAAGCTAATAGAATGGGCAAATATCAATGATATGATCATTGGAAACACATGGTTTAAACACCATAAAAGACGACTGTACACATGGAAAAGCCCTGATAAGAAAATACGCAACCAAATTGACTACATACTAATTTAATTAATAAAAGATTTAGAAATGCTTTAATTAATGTAAAGACAATACCTGGTGCTGACTGTAATAGTGATCATGTACCACTATGTGGACAAATAAAAGTAAGATTAAAGAGAGGGAAAATGGTTAAGAACATGAGACTTAATAAAGGGGTTCTGAAAATAGATAAAGAAATGCAAGAACTATACCGAGTGACTGTGAAAAATAGGTACAATGCGATAGCTAAAATACAGAGTATAAATGAACAATGGGAAATGTTAAGGGACTCCATTCATCAAACTAGCAAAGAAGTATTACCGGAGAGAGGCAAAATAGCTAAGAAAAAATGGATGAATGAAGAAATCTTAAAACTGATGGACAAAAGAAAACAAAGTAAAAATGACAAACAAGAATACGCTAAGATAAATAAAGAAATAAAATATAAATGTGGGAAGGCTAAAGAAAGTTGGTTAAACGAGCAATGCAAAAAAATTGAATTAAATTCTATTAAAGATACAAAAAATATGCACAGACAAATCAGTGAGCTTACAGGAAGAAAAATAAGAATAAATACAAGGTGTTTGAAATCAAAAACAGGACAGATATTATTAGAGGAAGGTGCTATAATGAAGAGGTGGAATGAGTATATTAGAGAATTATATGACGGAGAAAGGGAAGAATTAACAGAAGATAGTAACTTAGAAGGTCCGCCTATTCTAAAAGAAGAAGTCGCTGACGCTATGAAATATATGAAGAAAGGAAAAACGGCTGGGCCAGATGAAATCACAATAGAAGAATTAGAAGTATTGGGAGAATTTGGAGTAGATATATTAACCAAAATGTTGAATGATATTTACAGTAGTGGATATTTACCCAGTGATATGCTGAAATCTGTATTTATAGCTGTACCAAAAAGACCAGGAGCAATTGATTGTGAAGATTTTCGTACAATTAACCTTATAAACCATATCACTAAGCTTATACTCAGAATCATAATGAGAAGAACCAAAAAGAAAATAAAAATGGAAATTAGTGAAGAACAGTATGGATTTGTGGAAGGAAAGGGCACAAACAATGCAATTTATACACTACCGACACTAATAGAAAGGTCAATAGAGAAACAGAGAGACATACATTTGTGCTTCATAGATTATACTAAGGCATTTGATAAAGTAAAACATGATGAACTGATTAAAATGTTGGAAGATATCAACATTGATGGAAAAGATTTAAGAATAATAAAGAATGTTTACTGGAACCAAGTAGCAGCAATTAAAATGGGAAATAAAGAGGGTAGTTACGAACAGATAAAGCTAGGAGTACGACAGGGGTGTGTCTTGTCACCAGATCTTTTCTCCCTGTATAGCGAAGTAATAATGAGAGAGATCAAAGAGATGCCAGGAATACTAGTTGGAGGTCATAATATAAATAATATACGCTTTGCAGATCACACAGTATTGGTGGCGGATAATTCAACAGACCTACAACAATTATTAGACGTTGTAGTAACAGAGAGTGCAAGAAAAGGACTCTCCTTGAATATCAAGAAAACAGTAACAATCGTAATATCAAAGAAAATGGTGACACCAAAATGTGACATAGAAATAGAAGGAAAAATCCTTAACCATGTGGATAATTGTAGATACCTAGGGGCATTTATAACATCAGATGGAAGATGTACAACAGAGATTAGGAGCAGAATAGGGCAGGCAAAAGCCGCATTTCAGAAAATGAAGAGTATCTTATGCAATAAGTCACTATCACTGAATGTAAGAAAGAGAGTGCTGAAATGCTATGTAGAACCAGTTTTGCTGTATGGCAGTGAATCTTGGAATGTAAATGAACAAATTAAGAAGAAATTAGAAGCAACAGAGATGTGGTTCCTGAGACGAATGTTGCGAATTCCTTGGACTGCCAGAGTAACTAACGACGACTGCCTGAAACAGGCTAATGAAACTAGAACATTATATACAACAATAAGACAGAGACAAACATCTTTCTTCGGTCACGTGATGAGAAGAGAGGCATTGGAGAACATCGTAACAACTGGAAAAATCGAGGGGGAGAGAGGCAGAGGCAGACCAAGAGAAATGATGCTGGATGGATTGAGACGGTGGCATGGAGGAATATCAGCAGCAGAGTTGATCCAGAAAACCAAAGACCGAGATCTGTGGAGAGCCATGAACGCCTACGCCAGCCGGCACGGCACTTGATGATGATGATTGTCATAGTCTTGCTCGTATCTAGGTAACTAAACTTGGGTTCATACAGGCAACAATAAATCTGTTCGCTATGAGATCGAATATTTATTGTATTTACATATACAGTATGCGTTGGCGCAGTGGGTAAACAGACCCGCGCGATATTACATATCACAAATAGTGAACATCAAACACATAAGTATCATTCAACAGTCTAGCAAACTATCTAGCCTATGTCTATATATCTATTGATATCTATAGAGTCCCTCAAAGGCCGGCCCTGTTGCCTCTCTCAAGTCCGTCTGTCCTCTCCCGGTCCACACGTGTCCCAATCCGACACGGGTGGTAACTCTGTCCGAGTTCCTCGTGGACCCCGCAATAGGCGGGCCACATCAGTGTCCACGGAACCCTGGACTCAATGACCGGTCCTTCTAGAAGGCTCTAGATTACTCGGGCTCTGAGTGACTCTGTTCTCTCCCTTGGGCTGGAGTTGTAGCCCTCTAAATAATGTCTCTAAAGGTGAGGCGGTGACAGGATTCCCCCTTCTCCCCTGGTGACGTTTTGTTATAGGGTAATTAGATATATTCTAATTCTGTCACCGAATCACATCAAGTTGGTGTTTGTAGTTTGGTGGACAGTAACCTGGTAACCTACATACTGGCACTAAAACTCATGTATTCTCCCATACACCACTTCTCTGATTTGGTAAAGAGATCACACTGTCTCCTGTGTCCTTAATAATGCTTATCAGACCGAAGTTACGTGACGTTTTAGTAGTTGTATTTACAACCCGCCCTTCTCAATAGTACCCAACTGGTACCCAGACAATTAACCTCTGTATTAAAGAGAGTTAACAAGACCGAAGTCCTGGCTAATTAAGTACACCTTCAAATCTTGATTTGTGTGTGCAATTCAATACACTTTTACTCTCGTATGTTGTATAATGCTAAATATGTGGTTACCTTGTTATTTTATCCCCTTCAGACTACATGTGTTCCTGTTGGCTTGTTAGTGTGTTCACTACTAAGTTGCTGTTTCTAATAAAGTGAATGTAATTTAAATTGATAGTGTTGAGTTTTAAGTTTTGTGTAAAGTGTATGCTGAATGTATGGCTTATGTCCAAGCGTCACGAGTTGGGATAACCTCAATCATGAAATACATGATCAGGCATTCCAAGTAGTGGTGCTTAGATGTATCCTAATTGCTAAACTAAGTATATTAACTGACTATTAAACTAAGTACTACACATGTATTCACAAATTAGACAAGTCATGCAATTTACATGAAAGACGGAGACAAATTAAAATAAATACGGTTTGCGTACAATTTGTCCGCCAAGTGTATTGTTCTCTCATTTAATCCATTCACACAGTCATTCACTCACCTTACATTAAAAACAGTATTTGGTTAAAATATATAATTAAAGTTGAGGTAAGTGTTATTGCCCTTAGAAAAAATGGACTAGGCGATATTTGCCCTTTAAGAAAATACGTACTTCTTGTACGATGACTCAAAAATGGGTTATAATTTACACAGAGACAATTGTATAGGACGGTTCTTTAGCCTATGAATAGCACCGCCTGTAATATTAACTTAGAATATGTACAAATTACAGGTTAACACATTTTATATACATCATTAATGCAAATATAATACATATTTAGTAATTAACTAATTAAATAATTAAATCCAACGATGATGTGCGCGTTGTCCTCCTGTTGTTAGCGTGTTATGCCATGAATGTTAAAGTTAGTATGGCTGTCTCTTGAGTGTTGTAGTCGATGTCGTTCTGTTTCGGCTGTTTGTAAAGTTTCGTAGTAACAGCAAGTATGGAATGTTCTCAATGTCCCATATAACGTGTTCTTACAGAATTCGGAGTCAGTTCACTGGTTGATCTTATTGGTTGACACACAGTTAACGTTTCTTGCTGGAATCGTTCTAGAGCTTGGGCACTTGATAGTATAGCTCTTAAAGTATAGTTCTTAATGTATAGCTCTTAATGTATAGCTCTTCACGTATCATGTTCGTGGGTGTCGTAAGTAATATAATCACTGAGAGTTCTCTAGCAAGTGTAGAGTTACACTGTTATATGCAACTGACTAAAAGTATCACAGTTTATAGTATGGCTAATGGTCGATGTGATAAGAGTCATTCTACTGGCGCATTTATCTGCCGTGATAATAGGTCAGCCATAATGTTGTCGGTGCCTCTGATATGGCGGATTTCGAAGTCGAAATCTTGAAGTAGAAGACACCATCTTTGTAGCCGATGGTTTTTAGGCGACCCATGGTTAAGGACCAATAATGGCGAACTGTCAGTGAGGACCACAAAGTGACTACCTAAGAGGAACTTAGATAATTTCAATATACAAAACAATAAGCTTAAAGCCTCCAATTCCACTGTGGCATAACGTGTCTCTGCCTTCTTTAGTTTGCGGCTCACGTAGAGAATCGGGTGTCTCACTCCATCCATTTCCTGCATTAAACATCCTCCTATTGCGATAGCGCTCGCATCTGTGGTCAAAATAAAGGGTAAATTTATGTTGGGTAATCGTAAGACTGGTGGATTAGAAAAAATATGTTTCAATCTACACATTGCATCAGCTAAGCTGGTACTTTTACAAATTTTTGATGGATGATTTTTAGTTAACATATCGGAAAAGACTGAGGTGAGTTCTGCCCAATGTGGAATGAATTTAGAATAATAGTTAATAAGGCCAAGTAAACTTCTAATCTGTTTCTTGGTGGTAGGCACTTCTAGATTAAGGATCTTAGAAACAATTTTATCATCTGTCAACAATTTGCCTTCAGAAATTCTGTGACCAAGGAAGTCTATTTGTGTATAACCTATTTCAACCTTGGAAGGTTTGATCGTAAGTCCAAAAAGAGAGATTTGGTTGAAGACTTGTTTGAGTGTAAGTAGGTGAGAAGTCATATCAGAAGAATGGACGCATATATCATCAATATAGGCTACTACATCTTTAATTCCGTGTAATAACAATCTTGTTAGTCTCACAAATGTGGCCGGTGCGTTCTTGAGACCAAACGGAAGATATAGCCATTCGTACAAACCGAGAGGTGTTGCGAATGCTGTTATATGTCTCCAAGAAGGGTGTAGTGGAACTTGCCAATATCCTTTCGCTAAATCGGTCTTGGAAAATAAGGATGATTGAGCCATATTTAAGATAAGATCTTCACAGCTGTTCATTGGCTCTGCATCCGTTGTTGTTCTTGTATTTAATACTCTATAGTCGATGCACAAGCGGATTGTCTGGTCCTTCTTTTTCACCAGAACAATCGGTGAGACATTGATTTTTGAATAATGCCATTCTTCTCTAAATCTAAAATTTCTTTATCTAAATTAGATCTGTAATGGAGAGGAATAGAATATGGTCTACATTTGACCGGTCTCAGATCTGTCAGCACAATTGAATGTGTTATTTTATCAGTGCGTCCAGGTTTGTTAGAAAAGATAGATTTATACTCGTCAAGGATAGTCAAAATGTATTTGTCGTTTTCGTCGTCGTAAGATTGTGTCGTTAACGATGCTTCGTTTGTCGAGGTGTCATTTCGTTGGGAAATTGTCGTTTCGTCTCCGTCACCAGTTCGTTGAGTCAGTTCATTTGTCTCATTGTCCTGTTTAACATAATATGGTTTCAACATATTTACATGGGATAATTTCAAGTTTCTATTTAACGAGAATACAGTAGGGTTATTCCCCTTGTTGACCAGTTTCTGACATATAACACAAGATGTACAAAAGGTTTTAATATCCTGGTCAAACTTTGGCCAATAAAACTGGGTCAGGACAATAGCCCTGGTCATTTCGTATGTCATATGACCTCCAAAAGGGGAGTCATGGGCTATTTTTAGAACTTTGTTTCGATGTGCTTGTGGTAACAGTACTTGTTGTATCGTGGTCTGCTTTGTTGTGTAAAATCTAGTTAAGATGTTGTTCTGTAGCCTAAATGTCCACGATGCGTTCTTAGTTAATTTAGGTTTGAGTCCTACTAATTTAAAGTATGGTGCAAGTGTAGGGTCATTTTTCTGTTCATTTCCAAAATTGATGTTAGTTGAGTTTGGCGCTATTATTTCTAATGATTCCTGTAGTTGGTTAGTGTTGGTTTTATGGGTTGTCTGTCGTGTTATTGCATTTGTGTGTTGTGTGTTTTGTTGCACATTTACAGGCTTGGTACTTGGTACATCCGTAGCATCCTCAATTCGAGTTTTTAATTTGGTCGTATCGCTCACAGATTCGACCGCCCCTGCATTGTACACCTCGGTGAATTCTTTCTGAATTACCTCAGTGGTTGTCTCCCTTGGTCTTTTGGCAGATTGAGACAAGCATGAATGGCGTTTCTCTATAGCATCGCTGTTTGTGGGGGGAATACCGTTTTTATGCTCCCACTCTCTGATTTCCTTCTCAGAGCATGCTCGTATGTTGGGCAAATTCCCAAGTATAATATCAGCGACTGGATTTTCAAGGATTGCGCACAATACTTGTCCTGATATGAACGGTGTTCGAATTTCGACCAGAGCAAGGGGGTATTTCTCTATAGTACCTGAGAATGTGCGACAATTCACATGTGTGTCTGTGTAGTCTTTAGTGTCTATTAATGTTTTCTTTATCCCACAGAGAGTTGCGCCGGAATCACGAATTAATGTGCACTTTTTGTTGTTTACAAACCCTGTAGAAAAAACTAGCTTGCCTGTAGATGACAAAGCAGCGTTGGCTGTTTCATTTGAAATAGGGATAGTGTGGCCACATAGTAATGTTGTGTCAAGTTGGAACTTCGTACAGGTGTTACACTTACTGTCTGTAATGGTGTCAATAATTTGTACAGCATTTCCAAGCTCGCTTTCATTGTCGTGTTGATTATCACAATCATTCAGTGATTCAATCTCTTCGTCTGACGACGTTTCCACTAGTGCGGCATTGGCTTGTTTCAATAACTTTCGGCCATCACAAAAGCGACTATAGTGGCCAAAACTGCGGCAAAAAAAACATTTGACCGCTCTCTGGTAAGCATTGCGTTTGGTCTTCTGTTTCTCCACCATCATCTTGAGGTGGTGAGGGTAGTTCGGCGATTTGTCGCACATAGAGCCACTGTCGTGATTCAAACCGCAATACTGGCATTTAACAAGTTTACTGACATTGGAGCGAGGTTTGAATTTACTCTCTGTTTGTTTGGAGTATTTGGTGTTCACTACTGCAGCTGCTGTATCGTTGTGACTTATGTTCAACTGAAAAATATCCCTATTTGCTGTGAAAAATGCATTCCCCTTTGCCTCTATTTCCTGAATACTTTTGCAATCCATTTGTTTTAAGAACTTGGCAAAAGGTGTGGGGATGGTGCTAACTATTTTGTCTATAATAATAAGCTCTTTAAGTTTGTCATGGCTATTGTTGGTTTTAGCCGAGTTGATCCATTTTGTGCATACGTCTTGGACTGTACTGACATAATCTATAAAGGTTTGGTTTGGTTGTGGTGATAATTTGGCAAATTGTTGTTGGTAACCTGCAGTATCTAAAGAAAAATGTTGGAGAATGCGTTGTTTTAAGTAATCATAGTCTTTTCGCATTTCCTGTGGTACTGTCTCTATTACTTTTAGTGGTTCAAGAGCTAAGTTTCTCATTAGAATAAATGCCCAATCTGATTTAATGATCTTATGGTAGGCCATGAGACACTCAAAATTTTCTAAGTAGGCGCTGATGGAATCTCCTGAGCAGAACGCCTTCACGAGGCCTTTATACTTATTATATTTTTGTTCTTCCTCTTTGCTTCTTAGCTTATTTATCGATATTTCTGCGTTAGACTCAAGCTCCATCTGTTTTAATTTTATTTGTGTTTCGGCATTCAATTGGACCTGTTTGGCCGCCGCCTCAAGCTCCAGCTGTTTTTCCTGAGCCTGCAATTGAATTTTGTTCTCTTCCATTTGCATTTGCATTTTCTTCTCTTCTGCAATCATCTGCATTTGCATTTTCTTTTCTTCTGCCTCAAGTTGCAATTTCTTTTCCTCTGCCTGCATTTGCATTTGCCTTTGTTTTTCCTCTCGTTCTATCGCTCTTTCTTCACGGGCAATGTTTTCTGCGTGCGTTTTCTGTGCCCATTCTGACAATTTCTCTTCTTTATAACCTAACTTTATTCCTTGTTCAATGCATTTATCTAAGGTAGACATTTTGTGTTTTACTTGTTTGTAATGTTTATAAAGTTAAATCCCTTAGAAAAAATGTTGTGTAGTCGAAAATTTGGTTAACTCCCTTAATTATTAATGTGTAAATCAAAATGCAAGGTTATGTTGGTGACAAGGTCATGAATGTGCAACCAAATCAATATGAAACAACATAATACATTGATGAAAGATGAGAAGTACAGCTTAGAGTTACAATGGGTATGACATGAAACTTAGCTTTCAATCAGAGAACTCGCCGATGTTGTCCCAGAAAGCCTGTCTTGTAATCTCGCCACTGTTGTAAAGGTTACATAGGTTGCACGCGCCACTATTCGCGGATCAATCTGCTCGTAGAGTGAGAAAACATTAATAACAGTCAAAAAATGTCACAGTCATGTCAAAAATAGTTTACAAATCACAATAATGAGATACACTGCTTAGGCACTGCTGAGACACTGCTGAGGGACTCAGATTAATTCTATTTTATTGCTAGATAGCTACTAATGTTTTAAACTTGTAAAGTTAACCATTTATGGTACATAAATCAATTTAGTGATTTTACATGGCAATTAATAGTTATTTCACAATAGATTTTATGCCAAAACCGGAAAACTAGCCCCCAAAAAGCCTGTCATAGTCTTGCTCGTATCTAGGTAACTAAACTTGGGTTCATACGGGCAACAATAAATCTGTTCGCTATGAGATCGAATATTTATTGTATTTACATATACAGTATGCGTTGGCGCAGTGGGTAAACAGACCCGCGCGATATTACATATCACAAATAGTGAACATCAAACACATAAGTATCATTCAACAGTCTAGCAAACTATCTAGCCTATGTCTATATATCTATTGATATCTATAGAGTCCCTCAAAGGCCGGCCCTGTTGCCTCTCTCAAGTCCGTCTGTCCTCTCCCGGTCCACACGTGTCCCAATCCGACACGGGTGGTAACTCTGTCCGAGTTCCTCGTGGACCCCGCAATAGGCGGGCCACATCAGTGTCCACGGAACCCTGGACTTAATGACCGGTCCTTCTAGAAGGCTCTAGATTACTCGGGCTCTGAGTGACTCTGTTCTCTCCCTTGGGCTGGAGTTGTAGCCCTCTAAATAATGTCTCTAAAGGTGAGGCGGTGACAATGATGTTCTCTGTTAGCCTTGAATGATGTGTGAATGAAATAATGTATGAAAGAGAGTGATAGAAGGGCAAAATGTTAGACGGGCCTGCGTGCCCAATTCTTAAACCTTTGAAAATAAAGTTTGTTCTATCTATCTATCTATCTGTCTGTCTGTCTGTCTGTCTGTCTGTCTGTCTGTCTGTCTGTCTGTCTGTCTGTCTGTCTGTCTGTCTGTCTGTCTGTCTGTCTGTCTGTCTGTCTGTCTGTCTGTCTGTCTGTCTGTCTGTCTGTCTGTCTGTCTGTCTGTCTGTCTGTCTGTCTGTCTGTCTGTCTGTCTGTCTGTCTGTCTGTCTGTCTGTCTGTCTGTCTGTCTGTCTGTCTGTCTGTCTGTCTGTCTGTCTGTCTGTCTGTCTGTCTGTCTGTCTGTCTGTCTGTCTGTCTGTCTGTCTGTCTGTCTGTCTGTCTGTCTGTCTGTCTGTCTGTCTGTCTGTCTGTCTGTCTGTCTGTCTGTCTGTCTGTCTGTCTGTCTGTCTGTCTGTCTGTCTGTCTGTCTGTCTGTCTGTCTGTCTGTCTGTCTGTCTGTCTGTCTGTCTGTCTGTCTGTCTGTCTGTCTGTCTGTCTGTCTGTCTGTCTGTCTGTCTGTCTGTCTGTCTGTCTGTCTGTCTGTCTGTCTGTCTGTCTGTCTGTCTGTCTGTCTGTCTGTCTGTCTGTCTGTCTGTCTGTCTGTCTGTCTGTCTGTCTGTCTGTCTGTCTGTCTGTCTGTCTGTCTGTCTGTCTGTCTGTCTGTCTGTCTGTCTGTCTGTCTGTCTGTCTGTCTGTCTGTCTGTCTGTCTGTCTGTCTGTCTGTCTGTCTGTCTGTCTGTCTGTCTGTCTGTCTGTCTGTCTGTCTGTCTGTCTGTCTGTCTGTCTGTCTGTCTGTCTGTCTGTCTGTCTGTCTGTCTGTCTGTCTGTCTGTCTGTCTGTCTGTCTGTCTGTCTGTCTGTCTGTCTGTCTGTCTGTCTGTCTGTCTGTCTGTCTGTCTGTCTGTCTGTCTGTCTGTCTGTCTGTCTGTCTGTCTGTCTGTCTGTCTGTCTGTCTGTCTGTCTGTCTGTCTGTCTGTCTGTCTGTCTGTCTGTCTGTCTGTCTGTCTGTCTGTCTGTCTGTCTGTCTGTCTGTCTGTCTGTCTGTCTGTCTGTCTGTCTGTCTGTCTGTCTGTCTGTCTGTCTGTCTGTCTGTCTGTCTGTCTGTCTGTCTGTCTGTCTGTCTGTCTGTCTGTCTGTCTGTCTGTCTGTCTGTCTGTCTGTCTGTCTGTCTGTCTGTCTGTCTGTCTGTCTATCTAATCCACCCACCCACCCACCCACCCATCCATCCACCCACCCATCCATCCATCTACGCAGTTAGAGAAAAAAAAAATACATAATCTGTTCAGTTAAATGTTTGTGTCATGCCTTCTTTCCTGGACATCCGCACTCATACAATATATTCAGAACATTATAGGGTTTGGCGGCCTCTAACGGCCATACCAATTCCCCTTCTAGAGATAATCAAATGAAAGGTTCTATCACGATTGATGCGACTTCAACATGTAAACATTACATTTTCAACTACAGGGAACTTAATGTAAGCTCGTTTATATTTGTACAATACGTTACAAGCAGATGTACAGCATTCTATAAGGTTTACTTATATTCAAAAAGTTTTATCTAGATTCTGATTGCAGATTTTAAGAAATCAAATTATTTCTAACTATAAAATGATGCTTTGAAAATGAAATATTTAGGCTCTATAGAACCAAACATCTATAAAAGAGAAGGTTGCCGCCCTTTGATTAAATCACATCGTTGTTTGTAAGCTTGCTTACCAAGACGGCGATCCAACAGCAGGTTTATCGACCAGGACAATTCTGGGGCCGATCCAGCCTAATTAAAATAAGTACCAACATTAATTAGAATTATCTGGAAATTATGTGGGAGGTGAGTTGAGTTGATCCCTAAAGGACAGGCTTCTATCAAAAGTGATTCCCAGGTACTGCAGTCTGCTTTCTCTAATCATATTTCTACCATTATCGAGAGGCTTGGGAGAACTTTAACAATCCTATTGTATTGTTCAGTGAGCACTACAAGACCTTTATGGGTATGAGCTGAAACTTAATAAATGTATATGCCGCGGTTGATTCTTTTGTTACAAAGGAACGACGGGACTAGCTTATGGAGCTGGAGGACATCCCAGGCAGTAGGCTGCTCAATGTACGATGTGGCGACTTTAATGTACGAAACAGAGACTGGGACAATACCGGGGAAAACCGACAGGGAAATGCCCTTGCGGAAGCCATGGTGGATTCAGAAGTAGTCTGCATAAACGATGGAAGGCCAACTAGAATGGGGATGAGACCTGGTGATGTGGACACGACTATTGACCTGGCATTTGTTACCCAGTCGGCAGTATTGAATGTTAAATGGACTATCCTGTGTGATCATGGAAGTGACTATCTACCCTGTTCACTATTGATTTCCAAGTCCAACAAGACCAACGCTGTTAGAGCACCTCAGCCCTTTAAATATGAGACCTTATGGGTCGTCTCAGATAGAGGGCATGCAGTGTCACTAGCAAACCTACTTATGGGTCGTCTCAGATAGAGGGCATGCAGTGTCACTAGCAAACCTACTTATGGGTCGTCTCAGATAGAGGGCATGCAGTGTCACTAGCAAACCTACTTATGGGTCGTCTCAGATAGAGGGCATGCAGTGTCACTAGCAAACCTACTTATGGGTCGTCTCAGATAGAGGGCATGCAGTGTCACTAGCAAACCTACTTATGGGTCGTCTCAGATAGAGGGCATGCAGTGTCACTAGCAAACCTACTTATGCGTCGTCTCAGATAGAGGGCATGCAGTGTCACTAGCAAACCTACTTATGGGTCGTCTCAGATAGAGGGCAGGCAGTGTCACTAGTAAACCTACTTATGGGTTGTCTCAGATAGAGGGCATGCAGTGTCACTAGCAAACCTACTTATGTGCAGCCTCCTTGGTGGACATCCGAGGTAGAACGTGCATGGAAATCCAAGAGAGCAGCAGTTAAACAGTTACAGAAAGTGCGGCGGACACCCCAAAGCTCACAAGAGGAAATGGAGCAAGCTTCACAAGTAAAGAAAGCCAAGGTGGAGGAATTCAAGCGCTGTGCAACAGAGCCCATAAGAGCGAAAAAGGAACACTTTATGAATGAGATTAGAGGAGATAAAACACAGGGAAATTTCTGCAAATTGCATAGACAGATGGAAAGGAAAGATCGTCCTGCCACAGTGGGTACAATATACAGAGATAGCGGTTCGCGTTTGACAATGGGCAAAGAGAAAGGGGAAGCTTTCCTGCAGAGATTTAGGCTACCATTTAGCACTGAAGACCAGAACGATGGGGACATCAGAGGCTAAGTTAGAAATCTATCTGGTACCATTAAAGATACCTACTGTGAGGATATCATTCAGCTAGACCTGGGGTCGCCAAACGTTTTTCTCGGCGGGCCGGATAACTGAAAAAATGACGAGCGCGGGCCGCATACTCATTCCTTACAATTCTTGCACCGTTCTCCGTGGTGAAGGTTTTACGGACGCGGTTCGTAATCCCGTATATCCGCGTTCGAAACACAGATGCGCGCGATTTGGCAGCAAACCGCATTGCGCTGGTTTTTTACGCTATGGTATGGGTGCGGGTCGTTTAGAAAGCAATGGAAAACTACTGAACGTAAACTTGCCAATACATCAACAACAGCAAGAAATGCTGGTGTTGACTGCAAACGTCCTGTAAAGGATATGCAACTAACGTTAACAACACTTGCAAGCCAGAATGAACGCTCTGGAGAAAAAAAAGACGAATAACTAAGTTAATCATGGGTGAATGGCGTGCAATGCACACAAAAAACAAAGACAACCACCATATTTATTTACTACAAAAGGTTATCAAAGAAGGCAACGTTAGCAACAAAGATAGTTACATCAGACCTAGTGAATCTCACAAACTAAGCAGCAAAAAAGGTTAATGAGATTTGTGAAGCTGATATTTGGCTTTCAAGATTTCATCCATGTTTGGTTTGGAATTGCAGCATCCAATCTAGAGAATTGCTTTCAAATGCTCATCAGTCAATCTCGTTCGATGATTTGATTTCACATATTTCATTTTTGAAAATGTTTGCTCACAGACATAAGTTGTTCCAAACACTGATACCATTTTTTTTTCATATCCTTTACAGGACATCGCTGTCAACATCAGCATCTTTCAGCTGACTGTTGATTTCTTGGCCTGATTACGCTCATTAGTTTGCCATTGCTTTCTGAGCAACCGGCTCACATATCCCGTAAGTTACCGACGCGGAGAGAACCGCTACCAATTCTCGTTCACATCACGTTACTTACGAGAGTATACGGGATTACGGAGAAATTCGTGTAAATCCCTAGACCAGGGAGACCAACACTGATGCCATACCAACGGCAGATTGCTTCAAATTCGGAAACTCACATCAGCTAAGCAGCGGTAAAATTCAACAAGTTTTCCTTCTCTGTGCTTCTCTTTCAAAAAGTCATTTGCTTGCAAATCAGTGAGCTTCAACTGTAGCTAGCGACCAGCTCGATTAACACCTTGACCGGGTAATTATTCTAAGCTGGGGATAATATTTTCGTAATAACACGAGGATTCTATGGCATTTTTATGCTGTTTGCTACTTTATTGCCTCTATTCACATTTGTAGTTCACTTACATATCACTGTCAAACATAGAAATCCTTGTTACATATCCATAAAATGGATGACTGGCAAAAATAAGTAAGTATTTCTGGAACATTGGAATTGTGTTGACAGCCTGACGCATCTGTGGGAGGGAAAGATGTGTGTGTGTGTGTGAGTGTGTGTGTGAGTGTGTGTGTGAGTGTGTGTGTGTGAGTGTGTGTGTGTGAGTGTGTGTGTGTGTGTTTGTGTGTGTGTGTTGCTCTTGAAACCATGGTAATGTCAGAGCGTAGGCGGCACTACAACTATCCGGGGAAGGACTTGGGATGGTGCGAAATAAGTAAACATTACAATAAACAAGAACATCTAGATACAATAATTTATAATTGAAAATTGTAAATTTAAGACACCTAGTAGCCAGGAGGTCTCCACACGTGTAAATCAATTAATTAATCAGGTTCCGTCTCCACAATGAATGTTGGCTACAATGGATCTCAAACACTGTCTCTCGCCTTGACTGTACATTATATCAGGCTTATGTTCGTCCATCTCTTGATGTTATCTTCCCACGCGTATCGTTGTCTGCCTCTTGCTCGCTTGCCCTCAACATTGCCCTTCAGTATGGTTTATATGAGTATCATGTCTTTTAACGTGGCCGAAATATTTCACTTGCCTCCTCTTTATTTCTTTCATCAACTCTCTCTTCATTCCGGGTTTTTCTAGAACCTCTGCATTTGATTGTTTTTGTTTCCACGAAATACGACATATTCGTCTGTATATCCACATATCCAGGGCCTCCATGCGACTTTCTAGTTGCTTGTTCAATGTCCAAGCTACCGCGCCATACAGTAGTGTTGAATATACGTAGCATTTGACAATTATCATTTTTAATGCGCTGTTAATTTCTCTAGATGTTAATACTAATTTTGTGTGGAGATCATCTATTATTCTAAACATAATATTGACATTGAAATTGTATCACAACGCCTCGAGTTCCATACGTAATATCAAGCATTTTCGAGTACCCTCGGCGGGCCGGATGAAATGACGTCGCGGGCCGGATCCGGCCCACGGACCGTAGTTTGGTGACCCCTGCACTAAGGGGAACCTTGAATAAGTCAATACTTTTCTTACCAAGAACAATTAATAGAGTTTTACAGGTGTGGAGTTGTTTCTCCTTCTGCCCTTCATCCTCAATTGGGACATAAATCCGCAATCACACCATGCCAAGTCAACCTATCTTTTGCTATCTCCTGCACCTACTTCTATGTTCTCCCAATATTATTCATCTCTGTAATTTTCTTCTCCAAGTGTTTTCAGGTCTCCCGCCTTGTGGATTCCACACAATAGAGTTTCAAGTTATATTGTACACCAGTTTTCTTCATGTCTTTACTCTTTACTCGCGTCTTTTCTTCACCTTTTGGTTCAGTAGGATTTGTTCAATTCTTACCGTGAGCTGTGCAATGATGATTCTGTCATACCATTTTATTCCCACTGTTAGGCACCAGTTAGTGACTGTTTGTTGTTTATTTGTAATTCTTTTAGTGTTTCTCCATATTTGTGAATCACACAGTGTACCGATTTAAAAATTCGTTTTTTTGTTGTTGCTACGTTTAACTTACTTTGACTTCCACAAATGTCCTAGTGCTATGAAATATCATCTTATCTTTTGTATTTTTACTTTAGTATTTATCTATTCCTCTGTTTTTGTCTTACGTTTCTGGACACTGAAATACTTTGGGCAAACTAAAAGTTACAGTGGTTAGAAAACAGATAATTGATGGAAAGCATGGTTCCCGGAAAACAAGTGATATGTCCGACCTTCACAATAAAAAAAAAACAATCAAACAAAGACGACAGACAACTGCAATAGTAACAACAGTACTGTGTGGTAGATGTTCTCAGCATAATGCAAGTTTTTCAAATGCCGCCCCTTGCATGTTTTTTTTTTTCCTTTTAAAATGCGGCCCCCTTATGAAGCGACTTTATGGTGTAGCCTGATACGACCGCCTCTATCTCGGCACGGTCCTGGGTAACAACAATAAAATAATAACACGAATAACTACATATGGATAAAGCAACAGAAATAGCGTGCAGAATGAAGGAATCTGAGGTAGCATTCCACCTAGTGAAGATACTTCGCGTATTGGATTCGTGTCCAGGTAAGTCAGAAAAGCCATTCTTAGGAAGAGATATACTATTTAAATTTATACTACTATACGTGTGTCAGTCAGGAACATTTATTGCGTGTCACTGAACTTTGGATACTCATCCGAATGCTGCCAATCCTATTTATCGCCATCATGACTGTTTGAGTTTGGTCGCATTGTTTTCACTATTTTACAGACTCTTTCCTATTCATATAACATTAAATAACTAAGTATAGTGCAAAATGGGAGGTAAGGGTGTGTCAGTGACATACCATCAACTCTAACATGAAATCATTAAGTCTGTCAGAAAGCCGACAGGACTAGCATATAACCATTATCATATTAGGGACAAACCAGAATTATTCTAAACCTCAGAGCGGGAGATAATCGACCCATCGCAATATGTATACAAAGTTAAGATTGACAAACAACTATTTGGTCGAAATGTGTGTTTGTTGTCATTCGCAGGTTTACTACAATTCTTGTTTACTCACGTCTTTATTCCTACCAGGGCCTCAGCCATTCTTCTTTAACTTCACACACACACACACACACAAAAGAACGATGGTGAGCAATCCGATACCATCCGCGCTTGTCACTTTCATATGGAACCCGCACAAAGGTATTTTCCACCATTTTTTAGTTACTGCTTTGTTTTCATTGCTCCGTTTCTATAAATTTTCGCGTCACTTAGCACTGATGAATAAGTGAAGATCAATAATGTAATGCTATTGTGTACATCGCTGGCAATCTGCATGTACAAATGGTTTGATATCGATCACGCATTATAAACAGTAAAGACACATTAAACGTTTCGTGTATTAACACCTTCATCGATATAACAAAACAAGTCAATGCATAGCTATACCGTGAACGGCTGTCTCAATCGTTGTGTTGCCCACTCATGTTATTATGTGCATTTTTCTTAGAAACCACAATCCAATTGTCACAGATGTTTCTCGGCTTATCTGCTTATTGTCATTGTTTCACATACATACAACAGTAAAGGTTCTATATAACACTTTAACACACTTGTGCCACAATTATTGACATCTTAATATTTGTAAGTGTTTTTCATCTCGTAGATGACACAATGACCCTTAAGTAGATCTGCGTGGCAGAGAGGTTTAACGGGGGTAAGTATTATTTTCGATTTCCCCTTTTTCTTGTCAGGGGAGGCTAGATGTTGAATTCACAACTCCAAGATCAGATGTTAGTGTAAGATTCTTTTCTTCTTATGAAAATAAATCCACATGGTGAACCCCTTGAATCAAACCAAGCAAATACGATCCAGAGGCCAACGTATATTCTTTAAACCACCCATCCCTAATTCTAATGAATGGGTTGCAATATGAACAATCAGCAAAAGGACGGAGGAACTACGAGGGTAAGTTAATAAGTAAGTCACAAATGGCTGTAGAAAAATAACTAACTATGATAACAACTTCTAAACCATGTTTTCACTTCACATTCAGCTTTGGCGTCACTCGCGAAATGTCTCCCACCAAGGTGGGTTTTCAGTGGGTTTTCAGTGGGTTTTCAGTAGTTAGCCCCTAGTGATTTCAAGTAAAGCGGTGTATAGCTGGGTAGAAAAAGTTACGAGGGCGAGTCAATAAGTAAGTCACACAGTTATGTGGGATGGCAGGCAAATGAAAACAAAGCACGCAGTTCTATGAAGCCGGTTTGGGAGGACTGAATAGGACAGCGCTAGATTAACTATCAAGCAAGCGTTTAGGGCTGGAATGGGAAGGGGCCACCACATACATTTTCCAGTGCATATACACAGATAGACGCACACCCAACACACACACACGCGCGCGCGCACGCACGCGCACACACACACATTACTTTCCAAGATATTTCTTTTTACCCATTTTAGGTTGGGTTTATCTAAGAGTCCTGGTAAACTTAAAAAATCCAAGATGGCCTTAATGCTGATCGAATCCATGGCAAGCGGGCCAGCGTCTAGCCACTACACTACCGCTACTCCCACATAAATTTATATCGATACAACCGTCTTGGGGCAGTCGTAATATCTGGGAAATATGCCTTGCGGAGATTAGAACACGTAGCCTTCTGCACGATGGAAATCATATCTGTCAGTAACACGAGAAAAACAGTGGTGCTATTTAGAAACTGTACTGTTGTATGCGGATGAAACATTGGACAATAATCAAACAAGTCAAGAACATCTAATGGCAGTGGAAGTGTGGTTTCTAGGGAGAATGCAAAGAAAAATAAAGGGCGAACATGAAAAACGAATGAGACAATCTTTGAAGAATCAAATGAACAACTATACATTGAATCGACAAATTAGCCGTAGTGTTGAGATTATTTTGGGTATGCTGTGAAGAGAAATAAACTTGACACCTTAGCAACAACTGGCAAACTGGAAGGTGCGAAGTGCAGGTGGAAGACAAAGAAATAAATACATAAATATGACTTGATATATGGCATTGGCGAAACAATCACTCAGACCTCATGACAGAGTCTTGATCTATTCGATAACCCGCAATTACCGGTTCCACTGATCGGCATGGTACATGATAATGACGCTATTTCAAACTGTTCGTGGTGTGTTTATTGTAATCACACTGAAAGTTTTGTTTCACTGTTTTATTTTTTAATATTATAATTTAAAATAGTCATATTATTACCACTGGAAACGTCAATTTAGTTTTGGAGAGCATAGGCTAGTTAAAAACATTTAATCGATAACGCTAACGATAACGTTGAGGTAGGGAGATAGATAGAGATAGTGTGTGCGTGAGAGAGAGAGAGAGAGAGAGAGAGAGAGAGAGAGAGATAGAGAGAGAGAGAGAGAGAGAGAGAGAGAGAGAGAGAGAGAGAGAGAGAGAGAGAGAGAGAGAGAGAGAGAGATAGTCCCATTACCACTTGTCCTTCAAAAGTTATGTTTAAATTTGAATAATGAAGACACAATAAATCCTCATGATCACGTGGGTATGAGAACACCGAAGGTCTAACAGTTTGTTGTACAATGTGCCTTCCTGTTGCCTGCCTATGAATTTCTTCATCTTCGTTCGTCCCATATGTTTGCTTTGGACGTAACTACATTGTGCCTGTTTACATCTGAGCCTTTCGGCCGACACATCCGACATCTTTGGGCGTTTGTTGACTGGGTTAGCCTACCCGGGTTGACCGAGATTTCGGGCTGCTTTGTTTCCTAACATGTGTATTTAGGCTAGCAGACGTCAGAGGCCATTATGCTCTGCCCCGTAAAATGTGTCGCTCTGTCCCTATAACCTCACAATAGATGGTCTTGAACTCTGTCCAAAGAGCCGATTTGATGACAGTTTTCTCAGCGGTTCTCAAACAAGTTTAGTTGTATGCCAGTGAATCTGGAAATGTGAGCGATCACATTAGCTAGAGATTGGAGGCTGAGGAAGTGCGGTTTCTGAGACGAATATTGTGAATACCTTGGATTTCCAGACAAACTAACAACGATTAATTGGTATAGACTGCTTGCTTTACTTACACAACTATAAGAAACCGACTGGAGTGCGATTATCTACTTCACACCGAAGAAAAACACGAGCCAACATCCAACTGGCTTACAAAGGACGTCATTTGCGTGGCTGTTGGCCTAGATTAAAAAGCAGCAGAAGAAGGGGAGGAGAAAGAGAAGGAGGAGGAGGAGGAGGAGGAAGAAGATGAAGAAGAAGAAGAAGAAGAAGAAGAAGAAGAAGAAGAAGAAGAAGAAGAAGAAGAAGAAGAAGAAGAAGAAGAAAAAAAAAGAAGAAGAAGAAGAAGAAGAAGAAGAGACAGAGCTCTTTGGTCACATAATGAGAGGAGATGCACTGGGAATAAGAGCGATGTAGTGAAAGTACTCTGGACCAGGCGGGGAGTACAACTAAACAATCGCATTGCCCATATCGAGAGAGACAGGTTCATTAGGGAGTTGTTAGAATGTCCCGGCAACACTTTAGAACAGTGGTTCTCAACCTTTTTTGGTCTATGCACCGCTTCACCATATGTTCAGAAGGTCATTCCCCCTTTCGGTATTTCCACCAAATAAATTCCCCCACCCCTATATAGTATACGTGAAAATGGAAGCTAACTTTAATAACTGACATATGCCTGGGTCATTGACAGTAAGGTGAGTGACCTGGCTACGAGTAAAACAATCAACCCTAGGGGGGGATGGGGCGAAAGACAGTTGAGTGTTGTGTGAAGTCAGGACACTTGAAGGCAGTGAGGGAAGAGACCGACTGCGGGTCAGGTCGTTTAAGAGAGTTGAGTTTTGACATATTTTTTGACATAGTTTCGTATATTGCCACAACAAATGAATGTTCGCAAATATGTACTTCAGTTTGTTTGCTGGTGTTGTGCTATAGGCCCTTAACTGATTAAGTGCCATTGGATGATTAATCGTCTTAAGCGATGTCCTGTATCTGCCACGGACTCATATATCATCAACATGTTATCACTGCATTATAATACAAACACGACTGCTACCATATTAACAACGTTTAAGTCATAACTGTGACACACACTCTTACTTCCAATTTTCCTCCTTCAATGTTTGTTTGGTCCAAAATTACTTTCTTCTTGTTTGGCACAGAATCTGTTAAGACTTCTTAACCTTCACCTTGCTATGGCTAGTCTACGTCTGACTTGTCATTTGCACCCTTTGTTGATTTGAAGACAAGATATTCAGTGTGTGACATTTTTTATGTCAGTTTGTGACAAACCAACAGAGATGTTGTTTTATACAAGAATGGTGAGATCACCGTGGACTGATATAAAGAGCATTGATGGTATCTTGAAAGAAGCTAAATCACAAAGACAATTGGTTACTCACATTAGAAGTGGACAGGCCACATTCTTTGGTGATGTGATGAGACTGTAAAAGCTCTAGTATGTCGTAACAACGGGAAAATTAGAGGGGATGAAAGACAGAAGGAGACGAACAGAGAAAATGCTGGAAAGTTTAATGTCATTACATGAAAGAACACCAGTATCAGAAATTATGGCAGCACACTTAATCACCAACGTCACACGGCATGGACTATAAGAAGAACTTTGAACAACATTCATCTACTATTTATGGCCGACTCAGTCACAGGATTATTAATCTGAGCCTAGGATGGACCCTACTATAACTTCTCTTTGAGGTAGGTGTAATGGTATAAGTATAATCGAATCGAATGACAAATTCCAATTCTCGTTTTCACTAATTTACTAACTGTATCATATAAATTGCCGGTCTCCCTGGTCTAGGGGTTACACGACTTTCTCCGTATTCCTCCGTATACTCTCGTGAGTAACGTGACGAGCGCGAGAATCGTTAGCGATTCTCTCCGCGTTGATATCTTACGGGATATGTGAGCCGGTCGCTCATAAAGCAATGGCAAACTACTGAGTGTAATCTTGCCAAGAAATCAACAATCAGCTGAAAGATGCTGATGTTGACAGCGATGTTCTGTAAAGGATTTTTGAACAAAAAAAAAAAAAAAAAGAAACATCATATAAAATATAATTTAGCGCTGTGGATGTGTAGCATGATGCAGTGTTTGAGAATCCCTGAATACGCATATTGAGCGACACAGCAGTACTGCTATAAATAGCAAACTGTGTAGGACTCACGCCAGGTGAGCGAGTCTTGGTAAAGTTACGTCGCATTTGTTCTTTTTGTATTTCTCCGGATTATTAATCACATATAAGAAACTTTAAATATAAACCATTGCCATATTATATACTTTCCCATTGTGCAAATAATCAATATCTTACATTCGGATTCGCAGTTTCGCCGTTGGTGGGTTGACTTAGTAAATAGAGAACAAATTCAAATACAGCAGTCGTTCAACCTGCTGTTTTCAAGTTTTGTTGATGATTTTCCTTCGGTACGCGCTGTGCCAACGCGGTCTGGTAAAATTCGCATTGTAGTTTTATCTGGAAAAGTAAAAGCTCCCTGCATAACTCGGACCATTTTTGTTTTGTACCCCTCGTTTGGCATTCGGCGATGACAAACACAATCTTATTAATTATTATTACTATAGTATGATAGTTTACTAACCAGCAACATAAAAATGCACTCGTGAGGCGTTAGTGGCATACACGGTGGGTTTAAAGGCCAGTTCATTGCACCGGGTTTCATCCCTCACTGATTCGTTCTTTCCACAGAGTGGCCCGCCAAAAGAGTCCCTCGAAGCATAAACTCCATAGCTCCAGCGACGACCCCCAGGAGTCCAAGAAATTTTCATTCACAGCTATAAAGCTTAAAGATTTCCTACAGCTATAAAGCTAGAGGAGGACAAGGCTACTTTAAGGTTTCCTACAGCTATAAAGCTGAAGGGAGGAGGAGAGGACTCCTGTAAGGTTTCAACAGCTATAAAGCTTGAGTAGGAGAAGACTACTTTAAGGGTTCCGACACTATAAAGCTAGAGGAGGAGAAGACTACTTGAAGATTTCCTACAGCTATAAAGCTAGAGGAGGAGAAAAATACTTGAAGATTTCTACAGCTATAAAGCTAGAGGAGGACAAGACTACTTTAATATTTCCTACAGCTATACTCCATGGCTAAGGGCTTGCGAATGCGGTTTGTGAGCCTGTATACCCGGGTTCGAAACACAGCGGTGCTAGTTTTTTTCGAAAAAGGTATAGGTGCCGGTCGTTCAGAAAGCAATGGCAAACTACTGAACATAAAATGTTCCCAGGTATCACAAACAGCGAAAATGCTGGGGTTGACTGCTACGTCCTGTGAAGGACATGCAACTAAATAAATAAATAAAAAAGCTATAAAGCTAGAGGAGGACAAGACTACTTTAATATTTCCTACAGCTATAAAGCTAGGGGAGGAGAAGACTACTTTAAGATTTCCTACAGTTATAAAGCTAGAGCAGGAGAAGATTACTTTAAGATTTCCTACAGCTATAAAGCTGGAGGGAGGAGAAGACTAAGATTTCCTACAGCTATAGAGCAAGAGGAGTAGAAGACTACTGGAAGATTTCCTACAGCTATAGAGCAAGAGGAGTAGACGACTACTGGAAGATTTCCTACAGGTATAGAGCAAGAGGAGTAGAAGACTACTGGAAGATTTCCTACAGGTATAGAGCAAGAGGAGTAGAAGACTACTGGAAGATTTCCTACAGCTATAGAGCAAGAGGAGTAGAAGACTACTGGAAGATTTCCTATAGCTATAGAGCAAGAGGAGTAGAAGACTACTGGAAGATTTCCTACAGGTATAGAGCAAGAGGAGTAGAAGACTACTGGAAGATTTCCTACAGCTATAGAGCAAGAGGAGTAGAAGACTACTGGAAGATTTCCTACAGCTATAGAGCAAGAGGAGGAGAAGACTACTTGAAGATTTCCTATAGCTATAGAGCAAGAGGAGTAGAAGACTACTGGAAGATTTCCTACAGCTATAGAGCAAGAGGAGTAGAAGACTACTGGAAGATTTCCTACAGGTATAGAGCAAGAGGAGGAGAAGACTACTGGAAGATTTCCTACAGGTATAGAGCAAGAGGAGTAGAAGACTACTGGAAGATTTCCTACAGCTATAGAGCAAGAGGAGTAGAAGACTACTGGAAGATTTCCTACAGCTATAGAGCAAGAGGAGTAGAAGACTACTGGAAGATTTCCTACAGGTATAGAGCAAGAGGAGTAGAAGACTACTGGAAGATTTCCTATAGCTATAGAGCAAGAGGAGGAGAAGACTACTGGAAGATTTCCTATAGCTATAGAGCAAGAGGAGGAGAAGACTACTGGAAGATTTCCTACAGCTATAGAGCAAGAGGAGGAGAAGACTACTGGAAGATTTCCTACAGGTATAGAGCAAGAGGAGGAGAAGACTACTGGAAGATTTCCTACAGGTATAGAGCAAGAGGAGTAGAAGACTACTGGAAGATTTCCTACAGCTATAGAGCAAGAGGAGGAGAAGACTACTGGAAGATTTCCTACAGGTATAGAGCAAGAGGAGTAGAAGACTACTGGAAGATTTCCTACAGCTATAGAGCAAGAGGAGTAGAAGACTACTGGAAGATTTCCTATAGCTATAGAGCAAGAGGAGGAGAAGACTACTGGAATATTTCCTACAGCTATAGAGCAAGAGGAGGAGAAGACTACTGGAAGATTTCCTATAGCTATAGAGCAAGAGGAGGAGAAGACTACTGGAAGATTTCCTACAGCTATAGAAGAAGTCTTCATGGCTAAAGGGCTTCATGTGCTTGAGCTTAATTTTCCGGTTTGCTGACGGCGGGGTATGGGGTTAATTCCCTACACTGGTCAGCTGAACTGTAGTCTTCTCTTTCAGAAAGCAATGGTAAACAACTGGATATAAAACTGTCCAGAATATAATAATATCCTGCAAAGGACATGACACATCTGTAGCCCATGCTGTGACTCAGAGACAGTGAATCACAATTCACTGACATAAGAGTCAAGGGTGCAAAATCAGCCACAGGTGATCAGGAAGCAGCAGACCACTCTGCATTGATTTGGATGGTACGAGCATCAGTTCAGAAAGCAATGCCAAACTAAAAAAAAACAACTTTAATTGCATATCCTTTTACAGGAGGTTGCAGTCATCCCCAGCAATTTGTTATTTTGCTGTTGTTGATATCTTGGCAAGTTTACGTTCAGTAGTTTGCTATTGTTTTCTGAACGACCAGCACCCATACCATTTCATAAAAAAACAGGCAAGGCGGTCTGCTGCCAAATCATCCACAGCTGTGTTTCAAGCGTGGTATGCAGGATTACGAACTGCATCTGTAACCCCTTTGCCACAGAGCAAGCAATGCCAAACTGCTGAATGTAAAAATTGCCTAGTAAATCACAAACAATGAAAAAGAATGCTGGGGATGATTGTGAGGTCCTATAAAGGGCATGCAAATAATTTAACTGCTTTAAAGCTTGAGGGTATAAAACCCACTTTATGATTTCCAACTGCTATAAAGCTGGCCAATACTTATGTTGTCCCACTGATGTAGTGTTTATCGTCATCCAGTAGCTTGTTTTGTGCAGAACATTGCCAGCACATATAAACATATCCGCCCCCCCATTCCACCCCACACACACACACACACACACACACAGAGAGAGAGAGAGAGAGAGAGAGAGAAATGAAAACCCACTTTATGATTTTCCACTGAATGATTTCCTACCATAGAGCTAGGGGAAGTAAAGAGCTATTAAACAATTAAAAATTTATTTGCATGTCCTTCACAGGATGTAGCAGTCAACCCTAGCCTTGTGGCTGTTCGTGATTCCCGGGCAAGTTGTAAGTTCAATAGTTTGCCATTGCTTTTTGAACGACCGGCTCCTATACATTTTTTGAAAAAGCCAGCACCGCTGTGATTCGAACCCGAGTATACGGGATTACGAATCGCGTCCATAACCACACTGCCACAGAGACTGACAAAGAGCTATTACCTACACTTATAATTTCCTTCTGCTATAGATCGCAATGTGCTGGGTTTTTAATGAAATGGCAATGGTACCGGTCATTCAGAAAGCAATGGCAAACTACTGAACGTAAACTTGCCAAGACATCAATAACAGAAAAAAAATGCTGGTGTTGACTGCAAACGTTCTGTAAAGGATATGCAACTAACTAACTAACTATAGAGCTAGGGGAAGTAAAGAACTAGTACCTACACTGTATGATTTTCTACTGCTATAGAGCTAGGGGAAGTAAAGAGCTAGTACCTACACTGTATGATTTCCTACTGCTATAGAGCTAGGGGAAGTAAAGTTTTGTGTGATATTCACTGGCACAGGAACGGAGTGTAACGAAGCGTATTCAAAGAAGACTAACGGAGTCCATTGGTACTTTACAAATAGTCTTTATTTCTGGCTGATGACAATTCTGGATATCACAAGATGTCTTCCCTCTTCCAGGCCCCGATGTAAACTCCCCTTCACAACCCACTACGTCACGACTTGAGCATCTCTCCTCCCATTCCATCTCGATGCTCAATCGTGCTGTAGCCTTTTCCCACCTAATACTAATACCTAACTTCTGTTACACCTCCCTATGTTTTCTAAAGAATTTTTTCTGTAAAGGAAAAAGTCTTTACTCCCAATCCCCTTACTCTATTCCCTCTCTTTCCTTACCTCCCACAGTTCCTCTAATCTTCCCCAAACCAACTCCAATTTAAGTAAATATTCTATTCTTTAACTCTTTCCCCTGCCATATAGTAATCCACTATATATTTCTGGCCCTTCATAACATAACACATATTAATTACATATCCTCTATAACATTTAAACCTCAACTTAATACAATACACCTTTTTAAAATAAACACTCCTTCTCTTTATAAGCGATCCGCTTAAAATTCCAAACGCTGTACTCTTCTGATACCAACTGCCTATGGTCATCACCAACATTACTTACTAATTCTCTACTTTCAATCAACCTGAGAACACTCGCACATGATAGAAAGACAAGAAATCGGTGCGCACCGGAGATTCAAAGAAGAAGTAGAACTCTTCCACACAAAACCACACTCAGCTAAATCACACTCCTTTACCCCCCTATGTCATTTGAGACTTTATGTAATAAAGTAGTTCACATAACTAATCTTCTCTCATACCTCACTCATAATTCTCTCTTAATCTCGCTGAAAATGTCCATTTATTATGGGCATATCTACTAAAAGCTCTACTTATGCCGTTATCAACAGCAACCGTGACCTTCTAACCCCTCACTGCTTGTAATTAACGTCCATTTATTACGGACCCTCAAAAAACCCCATGTCTTTTGTCTCCACAGTGACAATGTTCATTTCACACTTACTATTGTACTGTTATCTACAGTATCCAATCATTCTTCGGAGTCAAACATGGATTCAATTCATGTTTTACTCATTGCCTGGCGTAGCATGTTACCCACTTCTTCTTCTATAAGCCAGCAATTTCGTGTCTCTTATGAAAATACCCCATGGCTCTTCTGACCCCATGGAAACTATGTTCAAAACTTTCCCCTCATTTATCCCAGTGCTATATTCATTAATCTTTTCTTCAATTAATGCTCACTTAATTTCCCCATAACCATTTTACTTGTGTATTAACCCCGTCACTTAAGTATGGCCTATGTTTCCACAACTTAACCTCTCAACGCTGATTATCACAGCAACCTTGCTAGTAGCATATACATCAACTTGTTATTCACAAGGAGAATATGTCTCTCTTCTAGTCCCCAGTAGTTTATTACTATTTTCTGAACGAAGGGTCTCAAATAAAGCCCCATGTATTGTCTTTATTCTAGACAAAACCATGTAGATTAAACTTAACTTAACTAATTTCCAACATGTATATACAAACATACAAGACAATTCACTTAGACCACAAGTGAAGCGAAATAAAATCAAAACAGGACATCATTCCCCCCAAACAGTTTATACATATTTTATGTTTCCCCTCATATAATTTAAAATAATACAACATACATCCTATTCTATTGTTGCCTAATACTACTGGTCACTTTTACGGACCAATAGTTTGTACGCACAAGTCTAAGAACACAATAATCTTATTCTAAAATCAAATACTAACAATCATTTTGCAAATCAAGCAAAAAAAAACATATTACATATATGAGGCATTAAAAACTCAGATTCAATAAAAACAACTGTCTTCTCGCTAAAGAGAAGGTTTTCAAAATTTTTTTATAATTCACATAGAATTAACTACTTAAAGTGACCAAGCAACATTGTCCTCCCATACTAACCAATGTAACTCATATCTATTCATACAAGTCATTCCACCATTTTTATAACCGAGAAAACAAAATACTTCCCTGCCAAGTATGTATATCTGTTAACTACAGACCAATTTCTTAATTTAGAACAATATCTGTTCTCTCTACACACAAAAAATCACTAATCAGCAATCATTGATTCTCTCCCCTCACAATATTCTATCTTTTTCCAGCCTAACTCCTAACATATCACCATGTCTGGAATCTCACCCTAACCAACCGCTGTAAACTGCAGCTCAATATCACTTCACTTACTACTATTGTGGCGGCTATCCCAGCACACTACAACTCATCTCTCTACTAAAGGAAACCTTACCTCGACACACTAACTGTTTCCCTTGGATTTGTTCCAAGTATTTCTACAACCACTTAATTATTATTACCGTTAACTACGGTATCTCTACCCTCCTACGTCCAACCAAACTTTGTCTATTTACTATAGACCTCTCACCAATACATCTAACTCTACTTTTAAGTTTCTTGTCTACCCGACGCAATTAATATGCATTCTCCTGCATCAGTACTTTCAACATCTCACCACAACTCTAAGCTATCCTCAAGTCTCTCCTAACGTTCTTGCACCGCGACGATACTAGTCACCCCCATCGGAACACGTTCTCCAACATTCATTTAACTAATCATATTTACCTCTGTATCTTTCACTTCTCTTCCATTCATCGGGATTCTTACCGAACAGCAACTCACACTACTTATAACTGACAACGGACCTCACTTTCCTCATTTCTCAGTATCAGGCATACATACTTCAACCTGTCCCTGTCAAGAATACTAAACACATTTTATGAAACGTCATTCAGAATGTTAACTTCATTTCTGTCAACCTGTTATACAACTTCCATAAGTTCTGTCCAAGATTACACATTCCAAATAAAAGACATCACACCTTTCTAATCATGTTCTTTCTACCTCTCAATTTCCATATACTCAGTTACTTTATGCTCTACGTTTTATCAACATCCCTTATCAGCCAATTTTCGCATATTCACACGGTATTCGTATTTTATGTTTGCTCAGACAGTGATAACAAATTTCGGTCTTATCTCACGACTACTCTCGCATCGCGACGAGCACCTGTTTATCTATACTTATATTTACGCACGTACTAAACGCCTCGTACCTGTATGCGGTACTTATCACTTGTCATCAACCTATCCATTCTCAACGCACATATGTTTGTCTTATTTCTACTTTTCTCAATCACTCACTCGTTTTCAAAGGTCAGCATCTATATATTATCTCTCGCAACTTATATCTCTTTTACAGCACTATCAAGTATCTCTCAAAACAAACCTCATTCCGCTGAGCCACTAACCTCGTAACTATCATTCTATACTTCTCCACATAAGAACTTTCTCAGACTTAATCAGCTCTTCTTTCTCTACAAGCACGACGTAACTCGTATTCTTCAAGCATCAACTTCTACAGTCTTTTACTCTTAATATTCTCACGTTCAACTGACCATTTTACACAGGACTCTCAATTCCTCTTCAATCTATATCTCCTCATCAGACATTCTTGGTTCAGCTGTCAACAATACTATACAAACGTCATGTCATAGCTCTGAGTCGAACCATCCACTCTAGTACGAGCATTCATACTCTACTTTAATCGCTCTAGTTATACATCACTCAACGTGATTAACTCTCTGTAACTATCCACTCTGGACAAAGGACTATTTTAATTTCTACATCGCAACTACATCGCAACTAGACAGAAGACATCCTGTATTACGTATCCACGTAGAATATCCTTTACCGTAACCCTCTATCCTCAACAACACCATTGCCTACCTTGTATTATGTGATGCTACACCAAAAAAATTCATCTGCCTATTTTAGACAGCTCACATGTCTATATGCTCAAACCGCAATTCTTCTCATAAACCAAAACTATTCCATTTTCCTTCCTCACCCAAGGAATTTTAACAGTTATAGAGTGTGTCCAAGTTAAATATTTCATTGTCTCTCAATACACTAGTATGTCTTTCTCTAATTATGTCACCTTCACTATCTGTTGTTAACCTGTTAAAGTACTCAGGTCTTAATTCTCTGAGATTTCTTATGTTATCTTCTGTCGTCGAGGAGTAAATTCCCGCTATCTGTCTATTCTTCTTCTTAAATGCTTTCTTCTTATTTCCTTTATTTGCGTCGGTCTGCTCACTGTTTCCTGTATACCTTACGTAACGTTTGTACTTCCCCATCTCGTCTTCAGATGACACACTGATAATAGTTCCTTCATCATACTCATAATAATTTACCGCAGACACGTCGAACCTATTCCCGTAATCGCCTTTAGAACGTCTAACTTTCTTTCTCTTTCTTGGTATTCGTCTCTTAGCCTTCCCTACTTTCCTGTCATATAAACTGGTATCTAGTTCTAAAGAGTCACTAACTAAAACTCTGTCCGTCTGTCCACTAGCAACTACACCGTATGAGGGAACATCAGGATCTGCTCGTAGTGCAATTCTCTTATTCTCCGAATCACCTGTATTCACAGTTGTCTCAGCATCACGGTATGTAACATAACATGCGGCGGCAGAAACATCTTCTCCGTAACCTGCACTCTCACACCTAATATTCCTACACCATTTGGGGATTAGTTTCATGTCTATTCCTGAGGAACTTGACATAGCAGTACCTCTATTAACTGTCATACTACTATTTCTTTCTTCAATACTTTTCCTCTTTGGTTTCCTTTCATCTTTGGTTCTCGTCTGTCTCTCTTTCTTAACTTCAACTGTGTCTCCTTTTTCTAATTTCACCTGAGGTGGTTCCGCAATTTCCACCGTCTTAATAGTTTGCGTTTCCTTTTCTATTTTCTTAATTGACTGTACTTGGGTTGTCTTCTCTACAGTATCCCTATGTGTCAGCGTACTATCATTTATCGTATTACTTGTCTGCGTCTGTGTCTCTCGGTCTATTCTCTTTATTAACACCGTCGTTTTATTTTCCTGTCTACTAGTCACATTGGCAACCACCTTAGGAATAGTTGAATTTTCACTTACATTTCCTATTCTATTCTTTGACCCTGACCTCAAATACTGTTTCAGTCTTTGTTCGAATCAGTCGTCACGTTTTTTCCTAGCATTCTTGCTATAGGATGGCCATTTCCATAACTTCTTGGAAAAGTCTCTCTCAGGACCATTCTTGTATCTATAACAGCTATACCAGTCTGACTTTTCACCATTACGTCTGTTCTCACCGTCTTTTACTCTATATACATCAGACCTTGGTTCGTCATAACCATATTGTCTTTTGTCTTTATGAAGCAATGGCTGTCTCCTGTTATTCTTTCTTACTCCATTACAGTCTACCTCAATTCTATAAGGGTCTTGTCTAGTCGTTCTGTTCTTCAACGTTTCTACGAAATTCTCTACTTCACTAACTGCCTCTTTTAATTCCCCCAACCATGTACTAATACGTTGTAATTCTACATATAAATAATTCATATTAACTTCTATCAGGCTTGAAACAATATTTCTACTTCTTCTTCTGCCTATTCCTTGGTACCTGGAAAAAAAAACTCGAAGTCTTGAGCTCAGTCAAAATAATTCTCAATTATGCCTGTTTCTCTACTGTGCTGTGATGGGTCTGCTATGCTGAAATATTATTATACAGACCAAACAATCAATTTCACATTTGTAAGTTGCTAATTTAAGAAATACAAATCACATATACACCAAGAACAGTTCGACCAAGCAATAGGCTTACAGATTACCCTACTCTAGGTTCGCCGTCAGGTTGAACTCAAACGCTGTATTAGTTGAAACCGATCGCGCATTTCAGGTAGTTTCTTCTTCTAAGGAATCTCGTCTCTTCAGGTAGTTTCTCTTCTTCCAAGGAATCCCGTCTCTTCAGGTAGTTTCTCTTCTTAGGATGCCTCAATAACTTCAACCCCCGGTTGGGTCCCGACCAGACTTCTGGTTTCTGACTTCGCCCCGGATGGGGTACATCAAATCGACGTTTTGAGAACGACTCACACGCAACAGAGCCCAAAAGGATTAACGAGCGGCTCTCCTATGCAGCGGAGCCCCGATATAGTCTTACGTCAAAAAAACATGGTCCCATCAATGAAGGAATGAGGTATTTAGCTGTCTTGATTGTCTTTAAACAACGTTCCTTTTTCTATCACGACTCAGTTGCTAGCGAGTTCTAAACTCATTAACGTTGTCCACAATATTTTGACTTGATGACACGAGTTTTTCGAATTCATCAGCATTCTGGAAAAATTTTGATTTTTTATTATGACTGTAGGCGAGTAAGTCTTAAAGTTTTTTAATTTGATTTGAGGCAAGGGCCGAACTTGATTGGGCCACTGAAAAATTCTTGCTCACCTGAAACAACGATCAGACTGGATTGACCTTCAGCAAAACTCCTGCTCGCTCGAGACAACGATCAAACTGGACTGACCTTCAGCAAAACTCCTGCTCGCTCGAGATAACGATTAAACTGGATCGACCTTCAGCAAAACTCCTGCTCGCTCGAGATATCGATTAAACTGGATCGACCTTCAGCAAAACTCCTGCTCGCTCGAGATAACGATTAAACTGGATCGACCTTCAGCAAAACTCTTGCTCGCTCGAGACAACGATTAAACTGGATCGACCTTCAGCAAGATGATGACAATCGCCTGTATAGCTGAGAATTTAATTTTGATAGCAGGTTCGTACAGCGAGGATCCTGAAAAACCTGAAAAACACTTACAGACAACCACCCCTAGCCGGGCTTTTGACTGCTGTAATTCTCACAGACGACTTATTGGCCATTTTTTTAACTTCGCCTTTCCGTTCAACATAAGTATAGACTCGTGCCACAATTCTGTCTTTGGGTACTTGATGTAAACAGCACGAGATCTCTTCAAAAATTTTAGTTTAGTTCTATGTTCACCTTGGACAGCATGTTGTGATTCCGCGACGACACTCCAAGTTCGTATCCTGGTTCAAAGGCGCCATTTCTGCTTATTTAACAAAGCGTATTCAAAGAAGACTAACGGAGTCCATTGGTACTTTACAAATAGTCTTTATTTCTGGCTGATGACAATTCTGGATATCACAAGATGTCTTCCCTCTTCCAGGCCCCGATGTAAACTCCCCTTCACAACCCACTACGTCACGACTTGAGCATCTCTCCTCCCATTCCATCTCGATGCTCAATCATGCTGTAGCCTTTTCCCACCTAATACTAATACCTAACTTCTGTTACAGGAGCATAATGGGGATGACCCGTTGCTGTGAAGTTGGAACTGCGACTAACTAACTAACTAACTAACTAGCTAGGGGAAGTAAAGAGCTAGTACCTACACTGTATGATTTCCTCCTGCTACAGAGCTAGGGGAAGTAAAGAGCTATAGTGTGTTTTTTTGTTGTTGCCTAAATAATATTCAATATCTCAGTAACCAACTGACGGAAAATGATGAGATTTAGCATATAACCTTATAATTATGTCCACCCAACAAAAATTTTTTTGTTCTGGAGTACAGCAGATTTCAATGTTTGCTTATATGCGGTATATAATCTACCGCTCCCGCATTCATGCCATCATTGTAAGAGTATTACAGCTTCAGCAAGACCCCCCCCCCCCCCCCCCCCCCCCCCGCTCTTTTCGAAATTATTTGGCGGGTTTTGTTTTGGCGAAGTTAAATTGGTTTGTTCAGAGGTGTCTCAAATGGGGGTTCTTTCATGAAACGTGATTATATAAATAAACTAGCTGACTCGGCTCCTGGCGGGGATCTATCTATCTATCTATCTATCTATCTATCTATCTATCTATCTATCTATCTATCTATCTATCTATCTATCTATCTATCTATCTATCTATCTATCTATCTATCTATCTATCTACCTACCTACCTACCTACCTACCTATCTATCTATCTCCTGCCTGCATGCCGGCCGACCGACCCACCCACCCACCTACCTTTCTGCCTACCTACCTACCTACCTACCTGTCTGTCTGTCTGTCTGTCTGTCTGTCTGTCTGTCTGTCTGTCTGTAAATTCTCTGTCTTTACTAATATTACACATTGCACCCCTCTCGGGATTCTCCGTGGTGAAGTGGTCAAGTCGTCTGACTCGGGCTCCGAAGGTTGTATGTTCGATTCCGGGCCGCGTCCTTCATTTCACGAGTGCATTTTTTTCGGAGACTCCCGAGGGTCGTTGCTGGAGCTACAGAGTTCGTGCTTTGTGCGACGCTTTCCGCGCTGCGGAAAGAAACAGCCATATGGGATAAAAACCCGGTGCAATGCAGCCAACCCTGTAAGCTACTTCTTTCATTGCACCCACTCCAATACGAATCCGGATACGCCTTTGTGTGTCATCTGAATTTGCAGGTCCACATTACCGTAAACATAACTTTTTTAGTGAGAAATCACTAGTTGTTCAGAAAAACATCAAAGGAATGTCGCCGCTTTTAATGATTTAAGTTGTTTTTGGACCTATCAAAGACATATTCCTTGGGTGGGGGTAAATATAAGACGGCTGGAAAAATTTCATAACGATGCAACAGACAGTTTTCAAAATAATTGATTGTGAATGAAGGCAAACAAATGTGGACATACTATAGTACCTACACTGTATGATTTCCTACTGCTACAGAGCTAGGGGAAGTAAAGAGCTAGTGCCTACACTGTATGATTTACTACTGCTACAGAGCTAGGGGAAGTAAAGAGCTAGTGCCTACACTGTATGATTTACTACTGCTACAGAGCTAGGGGAAATAAAGAGCTAGTGCCTACACTGTATGATTTCCTTCTACTATAGAGCTGGGGGAAGTAAAGAGCTTGTACCTACACTGTATGATTTCCTCCTGCTACAGAGCTAGGGGTTGTAAAGAGCTAGTACCTACACTGTATGATTTCCTACTTCTAAAAAGCTGGAGGAAGACCCATGACCTACATTTACCAAAAACATTGTGAAACTAAAACTGACAAAAAAGAAAACTATTAGGATGGAAGAAGAGACACAAGAAAAACGTCTCCAATAATGAATATTGGAGGGGTAGTAACCATACCTATGATGGAGCGAGGGATATGATTAAAACTTCTTCAAGAGGTGAAATAAAGGAACTTCCCAATGCTGAATAAGAAATGTCTTGAGAAGTAAAAATGGCTGGCTTGATTTTAACGTCACCCCTCAAGTGCTCATTGGTCTATAAAAATATGGTGCTAGCACCATATGCCCAATACTCCTCAAGGCGTGTATAACATGTGAAATGGGTCCTTTACTGTATAACATGTGAAATGGGTCCTTTACTTGTTATCTCTAGAATGTGTTGGAGGAGGAAAGTAAGCCAGATCATAGAAGAACATACAGTGCTGAATTTAGATGTGTCACTGCTGAGTCATAACTATCACAGCTTCTCTGTGTACAGACACAACACAAGCAACGTTATTTTCATGATCAGCAATGATGAAGTAGAAGAGGAAGAAGAAGAAGAATGAGCAAAAGGAGAAGAAAAGGTGATAATAGAATTAATTGGTAGTGGTGGTAGTAATAGAAGAAAAAGAAAAAGAGAAGAAGAAGATGAATAAGCAGCAGCAGCAGCAGCAGGAGGAGGAGGAGGAGAAGAAGAAAAAATGCTGCTAGTGTGTGCATGTATTTGCACATATTCTTATATTGTGTCTGCTTGCATTTCATATCGCTGCAACATTTGATATCTGACAAGATGTTTTCATTCAAAATATGCAGCTGAGACAAAAATAAATTTGTCAGGTCAGGCAGGGTACTGAAGGAGAATTTACAGACCATGGTAGAAAATTAAAGTTAGCAGACCAGGGTAGATGAATTATTTGGTGAAAACTTCTGTGTGTTATCCTATGTGCAGAAGAAAATGGCTATTCTTCAGTGTGCTGACATTTAGGTTGTCCTTCTGTTTGCAAACTGGGCATAACTTATTTATTTGTATGAAAGTTATGGGTTTTGGCTTGTAGGTAGGTAGAGAGGAAATTTGGTAGGTATGTAAAATATAAATATATAGATAGATGGATGGATTTTAGATTGGTTGAGGAATAGATAGATATATAGACTGACAGGCAGACATATTCATGATTATATGGATAATGAAAGCGTTTCAGTAATGAATCTATGAACATAACTGATGCTCTTTTATTCAGACAGAGTCATGGAGCAGATGAGGTCAGTATGGAAAGATCACCCTTATATCGTGGCAGGAGCTTTGGCCGTGCCTGTTGTTTATATATTGCATAAGAGTATTCGTAGGTAAATTATATTTGTAATTTGTAAGTCAAAATATTTTAGTTGCATTTCATTTACTACTCTGGTAGTGAAGCTGACCATTCTTGTCTATTACAACCGTTATCCCATATGGGCAACGATCACCATCAAATTAATAAGCTTGTGAGGGTAAAACCATGGGCAGCTGCTATTAGCGGCTGACTCAGTCACAGAACTATTAATCTGAGCCAGGGATGGATCCTAACATAACTTCTCCTTGAGGTTAAATGGGGTAGGAGTAATGGTGAAATGAAATCGAATCAAAACCATTCTTGGTGTATTTATCTTCTCCTCCTTTTCCTCCTCCTTCTTCTTTTCACTTTTCTTGTCATCCTTGTTTGTCTCATCCTTTCTCTTCCAGAGATGTGAACACATCTGATAGGTAATGGCGTTAACTATAACTTGTCTCCCGTGTGAGCCCTGGCAACATCCCCTTTCACTGCAACTTATTACAGCTAAGGTTAAGGACCCCATTTCATGCTCTACAGCCTATTGGGTATATGGTTACACCAGTCAGCACCTGATGGGTGATGTGATCAGTATTATGCCTGCCATCTTTATTTCCCGTGTAATTTTCTGGTCCCTCTTTTAGGCATGGTCGACTTGGAAGCAGAGGTCATGTAAAAATAAAATCCGAGGTCAGCGCGACCAAATTGATAAGAACACATGTTCTTACATCCGGTGATACTGAGGTAAGGAGTTCAACTCCTATACTGAACATTTGGGCTAAAATTTTGACCTCTCATCCTTGAATTAGGAATGTAAATTACAAGTACCCCTAAAGTCAGAGTGGGTTCGTCTGATGGTGAGGGACACTGTTAATAGGAAAAGCTAATCCACGTGCAAAATTCAGCCCAGCGCTACCAGAAGTAGTGTGTGTGGACTGCGCTTGAGTTCAAAGTGAGCGCCCCCCAAAAAAGAAAGAGAATCTGACCTCAAAGATATGTGAACACATAGCCATTGGGCAGCAGGCAAGCATGCTATCCACTGCACTGTTGTTAGTAAAAACAAGTAAAGATCCTTTTACAATATACTATACATCTGAGCTAACTAATTCATCATTCTGTTAGTTTTGTTAGCTAATTTGCTGTGATGGTATGTCTGGGATACCTGCCACTGAGGGATGGTCACAGAGGTGCAATATCCACTAGCCTGCAACTCTTCATCATACACTGAGATTGTTAAATAGAAGACAGCAGCAAGGCATGAGGCAGGAGATTGTCATCCATGAGATAGAGATGGATTAGTGTAGACCAGAGCATGCACCACTCGCTCGTGGGTATTGTATCTACAGCTAAGGATTTCAACCTGCTTTTCAACCTTTTAGTCTGTCCCATCACAATGGCTTGTCTGACTTTGGTCACCCGGCCATGATCATAACTCTCACTATAACTCACAATTTATTTGTAAGGAATAATTTCATTGAAGTCTGTTACATAATGTGGCTCTACATCACAGCAACGTACATCCACAATCTGGGCTTCTTTTGTGGGCATTACTGGAGCAAAATCAGATGTGTAGACAGTTCAGTTCAGTTATCAGTTGGGGTATCTTCATTGCACTCCCAGCATATGCATCAGCGTTCGGTGGCTAATAGTGCCAGTTCTGTGTTGGTTGACGAGGCATCTCGTTTTCCTGATGTACCTCTCGTGTCTGGCCATGCCAATGTTTACTCCCAAGTCTTTCATCCTGGACAGCGATGTGGATTCACTGACGTCAAAGTCCTCTCTTCTTGACATATCTTTAAGGGCGTTAATAACATCGGCACGATCCATGGGCTGGAGAAGACAAAGTAGAGGTAGTAGTAGAAGCAGTAGAAAAATAGGAATAGGAGGAAGTAGATAAAGAAGAAGAGGAAAAAGATGAGAAGAAGAAAAGAAACTGAAGAAGAAGAAGAATAGGAAGAAGCAGAAGAGTAAAAAGAATAGGAATAAGAAGATGAAGTGGAAGAAAAAGATCTATGAATAATTATGTAAAATTTAAACAACATTAATACAGTACACAACTAGGTGTGACAAAATTCCCTTGAAAGAGGAACAAAGACATAGAATATTAACTATATAATATTAAATATTGAGCACAACCCACTACTGGCAACACTGATCGTATTTTTGTGTGAACCTAAGGCCCATCCACTTCAATGTGGAAACACTAGACTCGAGTTTCGCTCTCGTTTGAGCTCGTCAGTAGTGCATATCCTTGACTGGACTCGGAAACAAACCCCAGATTACTGGCATGTGAAGGATATGCAGGGTCAAGGATATGCACTGCTGATGAGCTCAAATGAGAGCGAAACTCGAGTCTAGTGCTTCCACATTGACGTGGATGGGCATAAGGTTCATAACAGAATACGATCAGTGTTGCCAGTAGGGGGTTGTGCTCAATATTTAAATCTCAAATCCCGAAACAACCAAATATAGAATACTAGCTGACCCGGCCCGGCTTCGCCCAGACCCTGGTGGGGAGCATCTCATTTAATTCATATAAGTAGTCATATAAGTTCTCGTTCCCGTTACCGACAATCTGTCTGTCTGTCTGTCTATCTGTCTGTCTGTCTGTCTGACCCGGCCCGGCTTCGCCCAGACCCTGATGGGGAGCATCTCATTTAATTCATATAAGTAGTCATATAAGTTCCCGTTCCCGACTATCTATCTGTCTGTCTGTCTGACCCGGCCCGGCATCGCCCAACTCCTGGTGGGGAGCATCTCATTTAATTCATATAAGTAGGCATATAAGTTCCCGTTCCTGACTGTCTGTCTGTCTGTCTGTCTGTCTGTCTGTCTATCTATCTGTCTGTCTGTTTGTCTGACCCGGCCCAGCCCATGGTGGAGAGCATCTCATTTATATCATATAAGTAGTCATATAAGATCCCGTTCCCGACTATCTGTCTGTCTGTCTGTCTTGGGTAAATGGAGGAGGGAGGAGGAAGAGGGAGGTGGAGGAGGGAAGAGGAGGGAGGAGGAGACAGGAGGAATAGGGAGGAATAGGAGGGAGGAGGAGGGATTAGGAAGAGGAGGGAGGAGGAGGGTGGAGGAGGAGGAAGAGGGAGAAGGAGGGAGGAGGAGAACGCAGGAGGAGAGGGAGGAGGAGGGAGGAGGAGGAGAGAGTAGGAGGAGGGAGGAGGCAGAGGGAGGAAGAGGGAGGAAGAGGGAGAAGGAGGAGGGAGGAGGAGGGAGAAGGAGAACGCAGGAGGAGGAGGGAGGAGGAGGGAAAGGGAGGAGGAGGGAGGAGGAGGAGAGAGTGGGAGGAGGGAGGAGGTGGAGGGAGAAGGAAGAGGGAGGAAGAGGGAGAAGGAGGAGGGAAGAGGATGAGGGGGAGGAGGAGGGAGGAGGAGGAGGGATGAGGAAGAGGGAGGAGGAGGAATGTGAAGGGAGGAGGAGGGAGGAGGAGAATGGAGGAGGAGGGATGAGGAGGAGAGGGAGGAGGAGGAAGGAGGAGGGGGAGGAGGAGGGAGGAAGAAGGAGGAGGAGGGATGAGGGGGAGGAGGAGAAGGGAGGAGGAGGGCGAAGGAGGAAGGAAGAGGAGGGCGAGGAGATAGGAGGAGGAAGAGGGAGGAGGAGGGAGGAGGAAGAGAGTGGAGGAGGGAGGAGGAGGGAGGAAGAGATAGGCGGAGAGAGGAGGAGGAGGGAGGAGGAGGAGTAGGGAGGAATAGGAGGGAGGAGGAGGGATTAAGAGAAGGAGGGGGAAGAGGGAGGAGGAGAAGGGGGAGGAGGAGAATGCAGGTTGAGGAGGGAGGAGGGAGGAAGAGGTAGAAGGAGGAGGAGGAGGAGGAGGAATGATGAGGAGGGAGGAGGAGGAAGAGAGATGTGGAGGAAGGAGGAGGAGGTAGAGGGAGGAAAAGGGAGGAGGGAGGAGGAGAAGGGAGTAGGAGGGATGAGGAGAGGGAGGAGGAGGGTGAAGGGAGGGGAGAAGGAGGAGGGAGAGGGAGGAGGAAGAGGAGGAGGGTGGAGGGAGGAGGTAGAGGGAGGAGGAGGGGAGAGGGAGAAGGAGGAAGAGGAGGGTGGAGGGAGGAGGTAGAGGGAGGAGGAGGGGAGGAGGTAGAGGCAGGAGGAGAAGAGAGGAGGAGGGAGTTCGCCATTCCGAATTCATACTCGTCTAGGTTCTGTGATTTCGGTCCTTCCATTGATTGTTCTTCCCTTCTACACGACTGTAGATAACTTCCTTACACATAAAAAGATGAATTGTTATTGATATTGCCGTGGCATGGAGGCATATATATCAGCAGCAGAGTTGAACGCCTACGCCAGCCGGCACGGCACTTGATGATGATGATGATTGCCGTGTGACGATTCTGTGTAGTCACGTCATTTTCTTCCCTTTCCCTAGCGTTTTGGTTCGGGGATTCTTTCATCATCATCATATATTTACGTACGTATGTTGGGAATGGGAGGAGGGAGGAGGAGGAAGAAGAAAAAAAAATACGACAGTTGGCAGCGCTGGAATGAAAGGAAGGCGTGTAGAAAATTTTATCTCAATCGGATGGGCCGTTCGCGAACGTATAAAGGACATACATACATACATACAGACAGACAGACAGACGGAGATCCTAATTTATATATAAGACTAGCTGACCCGACCCGGCTTCGCCCAGTCCCTGGTGGGGAGCATCTCATTTAATTCATATAAGTAGTCATATAAGTTCTCGTTCCCGTTACCGACTGTCTGTCTGTCTGTCTGTATGTATGTATGTATGTATGTCTGTCTTTCTGTCTGTCTGTCTGTCTGTCTGACCCGGCCCGGCATCGCCCAACTCCTGGTGTGGAGCATCTCATTTAATTCATATAAGTAGTCATATAAGCTCCCGTTCCCGTTCCCGACTATCTATCTGTCTGTCTGTCTGTATGTCTGTCTGTCTGTCTGTCTGATCCGGCCCGGCTTCGCCCAGCCCCTGATGGCGAGCATCTCATTTAATTCATATAAGTAGTCATATAAGTTCCCGTTCCCGACTGTCTGTCTGTCTGTCTGTCTGTCTGTCTGTCTGTCTGTCTGTCTGTCTGTCTGTCTGTCTGTCCGTCCCTCCCTCTCTGTCTGTCTGTCTGTCTGCCTGTCTGTCTAATCATTTATTGGTTGCAGTTAGAACAACCTTAGATAAACGAAGACCAACTTACAAAAAGCATTAGAAAGAGCACTTGAAAGATCTTTACATCTTCCCCAACAATTAACTTGGGTAAATGGAGCGGCGGCAGCAGCATCAGCAGAAGAAGGAAAAGGAGGAGTAGACAACTGCAGCGAAAAGGTGGGTCTGTCTATCTATCTGACCCGGCGTGGCTTCGCCCAGCTCCTGGCGGGTAGCGTCTCATTAAATTCATACAACAAAGAAAGTAACTTAAAAGAATGTCCTTCCACACACCATCCATTATTTTTAATGAAAACTCTTTCTAATCACCTGCATGACTACAGTAACTTCTTAAGCAAAAAAAGATGAGTTACAATGTTATGCATTGTGCATTATTTTTATGAAAACTTTGAAAATGCCTTACAGATTGTATCATTATTTATTATAACTCATATGCCGGTACATAACTATGGACAAAGAGTTTATAAATCTTTGAAAACGATGCCACAGTATACAGAAAAGTTATGCCCCTTGAAATAACTGTTACAGAGTTAGGTCCCCTGAGATATATGAAATTATGATGAAAAATGAAATAATACTGAGTAAGCAGGCGATTTCACACTAACAAAATATCACAGTTGGCAGCTCTGGAATGAAAGGAAGGCGTGTAGAAAATTTCATCTCAATCGGATGGGCCATTCGCGCACGTATAAAGGACATACATACATACATACATACATACAGATGGACGGAGATCGCCTTTTATATATAAGATTAACTAATATGTAAAGTTAACTGTCAAATGTTCTCCTGTATTTACACAGGCGTTCTGGAAAACCTGAACTTGAGTGTCCACCAAACACTGTCCTGTTGCACCAGCTGCCTCGCGGACCGTATGCTCCATCCTTGTCAAACTTCCCCATAAAACTGGAGACTTTCTTAAGAATGGCCAAAATCCCTTATATTGTAAGTAATTTGTCCAGCAACTCTCTGTTTGTTGTCTATTAGCACAGACCATTAGATTTCTTCTTCTTTGCTTCTAATGCCTTTTATCCCCCTATAGGCCCTCAATGAACTCATGTCATGTCCCCTCTCCTTTGCCATCTCCTGCAGCTCCCTCCATGCCTCCCCTCCCCCCAATATTAATAATCTCTGTCTTTAATTATCCTCTCCATGCATTTTTATATCTCCTTCTGTTTCTATTGCCCTATGGGGTACCAAGGAAGGTGGCCCTGGATTACTATGGGAAAACAGTCTACACTGAAGTGAAGAAACTGGACTGTGACTTGGTTAGGGTTCCTCTGAGAATGGTTTTGGCAAAAGATATTTTCATTGCATCGGTTATCTCCACAAGCGCTTCAGTCTACTCCCATGGATCAGCAGAGAGAATCCCAGCACAGAGCACAAACTCTGTAGCGGCAATGAAGATCCAGATGTGTGTATATCAGAATCACACATGCTATAAATATTGTGTGTACACGTAAAGTAAACAGTAAAGGGCCCTTTCCCATGCCTTGAATCATACTGGGTGTGTGGTTATTCTCCTGCGAAACAACAAGCACAAACGCAACTACAGGGGGAAGTCATTCAGCAACAGGAGGTTTACAAATAACTTTTTTCTACAAATTTTGTTTGTGCTTTTTCTCAACATAGTCCCCCTGCAGATACTTTCTAGGAAAAAGTGTTTGAGTGTCACCTAAACCCAATTTTGCAGTCCTTCCTTACCTCATTGTCATCTGCAAACCACCGACTCCATAAATGTTCTTTCTCCATTACATGGAAAGTCAGAATTGAAAGCTCACTATGTGAGCGTCATCAAAGGTGGAAAAAGTGTCCTTGTGGCATGAAATGGAATATTGCTTGGATAGCAAATCCATTACGTGGAAAGTCTGAATTGAAAGCTCACTAGGTGGGCGTCATCAAAGGTGGAAAGTGGAAAAAGTGTCCTAGTGGCACGAAATGGAATATTGCTTGGATAGCAAATCCATTACGTGGAAAGTCTGAATCGAAAGCTCACTATGTGGGCATCACCAAAGGTGGAAAGTGGAAAAAGTGTCCTAGTGGCACAAAATGGAATATTGCTTGGATAGCAAATCCATTACGTGGAAAGTCTGAATCGAAAGCTCACTATGTGGGCGTCATCAAAGGTGGAAAGTGGAAAAAGTGTCCTAGTGGCACGAAAAGGAATATTGCTTGGATAGCAAATCCATTACATGGAAAGTCCGAGTCAAAAGCACACTTTGTGGATGTTATCTGCAGACTGCATTATTCTGGTTTCCAGAGGAACAGCGTGTGGTAAAAGGGGGGGGGGGTGGCCAATATACGGAAGTGAGGCTAAGCAGCCATGTGCAGGACGTGACGATTCCTTGGGTGAGACCATTACCAGAGCGCTATGTGTCGGTTCTGCAATTATGAAAGCCTCCTTGGATGGCGGGGAATGCCCAATGGTCTGCTCCTGCCTTCCCTTGAGGGCTGACCGTTATGTCTTCAGCTGTTCTAAATGGGCCAGCTGGGATGGGGAATAACACCACAACAGTGAGAGTCAAACTTCTTAAGAAACCCCCGGGAAGGTTAACCCGGTCAACAAATGCCGTAGAAGTCGGATGTGTCGGCCTAACAGCGCAAGAACGCAGCTGTGCTGTAAACAGGCACAACGCAGTCACGTCAAAAAAAAAAAAATCTCTGGATGAACGCAGAAGAAGAAGAAGAAGAAGAAGAATGTTCTTTCAAGGGTCCAAACAAGTGAAAGTTTGATGGCACCAAGTCTAGACTGCAAGCTGGATATTTCAAAACATCAAATTTCAGAGCATGTAGAGTATCCACTGCGTGTACAGCTGTATGAAGGTGGGTGTTGTTGTGCAACAACAATACACCTTTTGAGAGAAGTTCTTGACATTTTGATTGTATCGAGGGTTTCAGTTATTTCACTAGCATGTCACTGTATTGAGCACTAATCACAGTTTAACCCCTTTCCTGGAAATACACCTATTAAGGGCCCTTGAAATCCCAAAAGATGGTCATCATGACATTCTCAGCTGATTCATGAAGATGTTTTGTGTTCCATTTTGAAATATTTCTAACCATTCATACACTCTCCCCTGACTCAAACAAATGTCTCCATACTGAATCATCATTTTGAGAGTCAAACTTTGTGAGAAACCCCCGGGAAGGTAAGGTTAACCCGGTCAACAAATGTCCGCAGAAGTCAGATGTGTCAGCTTAACGGCGCAAGAACTCAGCTCTGCTGTAAACAGGCACAATGCAATCACATCCGAAAAAAATCTCCAGATGTAGATTTCACAAGGTTTCACACCCTGTGACCACAAATACAGAATAACACATAATTTTTCCCTGATGCAAGTTGATCATCATCATCCAGTGCCTTGCCGGCTGGCGTGGGCAATCATACCTCTCCACAAATTGCGATCTCATGTTTTGATTACCTTCCGTGTCATGACACAAAATTGTCAAGAATCTTCTCCTGCTATCTTCCTTTATCTTTCTTTCCACAAATCTTTCTGGTTGTCACGACATATTCCAGTTTTTGTCTTCTCATAATGTTGCCAAAAAACGATGACTTGCTCTTTCTGATGTTTGTGATATTTATAAGATGTCTTTGCGACTTAGCTTCCCTCAAAATGTCCAGACTGCTAATTTTGGCTGTCCACTTAATTTTCAGCATTCTTTTTATAAAGCCACATCTCCAAGGCTTCCAGGAATGTTTTTGCCTGTTTACTAATTGTCCAGGATTCGCAGCCGTATGTTAAAACTGGTTCTATGTAACATGCAAGAACTCTTTTTCTAACTTTCAAGGACAATGACTTATTGCACAAAATGTTCTTCATTTGATAGAATGCAGTTTTTGCTTGTCCTATTCTGTTCTTTATCTCAGTGATGTATCTTCCTTCTGATGTTATCCAAGTGCCTAGATATCTGAATTTCTGCACATGCCCCAAAATAACATCAGTTACTTTAATTGCACATTTAGGCACAATCTGTTTCTTTGATATCACCATGACTTATGTCTTTCTGTTATTCAAACTATGCATAAGTTTTTCACTATCTACAACCACTATATCTTTTATTTCCTGTAGTTCCTTCTGATTTGGTGCTATCAGGATGGTGTCATCAGCATAACATAAGTTATTTATACTAGGGGAAGTCAATAAGTAAGTCACAAATGGCTGTAGAAAAATAACTAAATATGATAACAACTTGAAACAGTTTATTTTTATACATACATTGTTCCTTTATTTCTCAACATAATTTCCACCAACATTGATGCACTTATTCCTTCGTTTGATCAGTCCTCCCAAACTGGCTGCATAGAACTGCATGCTCTGTTTTCTAAACCATGTTTTCACTTCACATTCTATTTCGGCGTCATTTGTGAAATGTCTCCTGCCAAGGTGGGTTTTCAGTGGACCAAAAAGATGGAAATTGCTAGGGGCTAAGTGGGGGCTGTAAGGTGGATTTTTCAGAACTTCCCACCTTAGTTGGTTAATTTTCTCCTGAGTTAATCAAGCTGTATTTGGTCTGGCATTGTCATGAAGAAGCAACACTCCTCTAGTCAGCAGTCCTGGATGTTTTCTTCGAATTTGCATCATGAAGCATCGATAGAATTTCACAGTACGATTCAGAATTCACATTGCCACCTTTCTTCTTGAAATTGGTTAAAAGCACTTTTTCACAATCCCAGAACACTGTCAGCATAACCTTCCCTGCTGATGGCGTAACCTTGAATTTTTGAACACAAGGTTAAAAGCACACCTTGACAATCCCAAAACACTGTCAGCATAACCTTCCCTGCTGATGGCGTAACTTTGAATTTTTGGACACAAGGCGAAGAAATATGTTTCCATTGCATTGAAGCATGCTTCAATGCAATGGAAACATGCAAAGAATACCATGGACAGCCAGAAAGATCAATGAACAAGTCCTTCAAGAAACACATGAAGATCGTAAACTGATTAGAGATATTAGACGCAGACAGTTAAAATTTTTTGGGCATGTTATGAGAAGAAATGAATTGGAGAACTTAGTGACAACTGGCAAGATCGAAGGGAACAGACCAAGAGGAAGACCTAGAAGCAAATACCTGGATGGCTTGACCTCATGGCATGGTCGAGACAGAAACACTGAGCTGATCCACGACTCTGGTGATCAAGTGAGATGGCAAAACATGACTGCCCACGCTTACCGGCATGGCACATGATGGATGGATGGAAGCATGCTTTGATTCGGGCTGATAGTGATGCACCCATGATTTGTCCCCAGTAACAATCCTGTTCAGTATGTCTTCTCCTTCATCTTCGTATCGACAGAGATGATGCAAGGACAGGCTAAATTGGTTCATTTTGTGTTCCTCCTTCAATTGTCTGGGTACCCACCTTGAGCACACTTTCTTAAATTTCAATTGATCATGCATTATGCTGTATACTGAACCATGTGAGCTCCCTATTGCAGATGCTACAGAGTCTATCGTTACTCGCCTGTCACCTCTAATCATCTTCTCCACCCGCTGCATGGATGCTTCTGTTGCAATCTCAACAGGACAATCAGATTGGATTTTATAAACAATTTTAGAGCGTCCTTGAGAAAATTTTTCTACCCAGCTATGCTCCGCTTTATGGGACAAACATTTGTCAGCATAAACAGGATTCATTTCCTTATGAATGTCCTTTGCAGGCAGTCCTTTTGCCCACAAAAAACACACAACAGCACATTGCTCTTTGGTTTTACACTCTGTAAGTAGAGTGCCTTCGCAACCGGCACAAAACCACCATTTCTTGTTATTTTGTGTTTTATTTTTCGTTTTATCTATTTGTGTTGTCCTGACCTTGACAAAGATTCTTAGAATTGAAACGTCGGCCGTCCTTTGTTGCCTTATTGTATTTATTTGTTATTTTATTATTTCATTGTATATATTTATTGATTTCTTCTGATTTTTGGATAAGTCACACTTTGATTTGTTTTTCACCTGTGTACGATGGATTTTCTCAACTTGTAAGGTATGTGAATGTGTATTGTGTCTGTGTTTAGTATGTCTCTTCTTTTCGCAGGAGCAAAATATACCTAATTGTTTCCAGTTCACACTATTTATAGTAGTGATGGACTGAAGTTTGCATGTGGATTAGCTTTCCCTATTAACAGTGTCCCTCGCCATCAGGTGAACCCACTCTGACTTGTAATTTAGTCCCCAAGTCAAGGATAACAGGTCAATATTTTAGTCCAGCTGTCCGGTGTAGGGGTTGAACCACTTACCTCGGCATCAGCACAACGGATGTTTAAGAACGCGCGTTCTTACCCATTCGGCCATGCGGACCCTCTGCCATCAAGTAGATAGTAGGACCATTTTGTATTTGCTATTGCACATGCGCAATAGCTTGATCCTCATGACCCCAACATTTGATATTGCTTAAGTGCCAGTTTGTTTCCGAAAATAAGATGTTCCACTGTCCATACTACTCCATGCACTTTATAATAAAATACATTTTACTTAATGACTTTCCCTCACATATACCTTACAAACCGCGTCCATAAGCCCTTCGCCACGGAGACCGGCAAAAGAAGAATAACTCACAATATATGAACAATGAAGCATAACTGGATTTTAAAAAAGGGAATGGTGACGGCCTGGTGCACAACCTCTATTTATATTTATGTGCAGTAGCTTCATTGTAATGATGTCAAATCAAGAAAGGTTCCAGTCTGAATAACCTGATATGCCATGACTTAATCTTCTTCAGAATGACTTAAGTGGAAATTTCTCCCCAAAAGGAAAGACACCATTTATGACCTTCAATGGTGAGGTTGTGTCTGACTCTCAGTTCTGCATTGAACATCTGAACAAGAAGTTAAACACTGACCTCAACAAAGACCTCAACAAGGAGCAACGGGCAGTAGCTAAAGCCATCCAGGTCATGGTGGATGAGCATCTGTACTGGTAAATATGATCTCCATATATGAAGACTTCTTCTCATCTATTTCATGTATCTTGTGTGCATCAGTTATGATTCTCCAACCATCTCTGCCATCTGATGTTTTATTGCAGTTGATTATACTTTTATTATTATTACCTATTTAAGCTTTCCACACACATCTTTCTCTGTATTTCACTTGCAGCTGTCAATACCATCTATGATATTCTCAACATTCTTCTAAAAAATTACATATCCACAGTCCCAATTTCATCATCAATTCATTATTTGTTAACCAACATTCACATCCATACAGAAAGAATAGGCCACATATTACATTTCTGTAAGTGAATTATTGTGCTTGTCCTAATATTTCTGTTTGTCATGATGTTACTTGTGATTTCTGAGGCAAATGTTGCGAACACTGTGGACAGCCCAGAGGAACTAACAATGATTGCCTGGCATTCACAACTACAAGGAAGAGACAAAATTGTGATATATTTGGTCACGTGGTGCGAAGAGAGACATTGGAAAACATCATAACAACTGGGAAGGTCAGCAGTAGAAGAGGCAGTGACACACCGAGAGACATGATGGTTGATGATCTAAGATGATGGTATAGAGCAGTGGTTCCCAAGCTTTTCAAGCAGAGGGCCATATCTACTATTTTCGGTAGTTAAGCGGGCCACAACGTTATAAAATTATAAATGTTGTGCAATATCATTCTTACCTTTCTTACCTTTTGTCAACAAAATTCTAAATATTTAAAGGCAGTCAGTGTCAGTACTACACTGCGGTCATTTTTTGGTTTAAAATCAAAAGTTCATTTAACAATACATTTTAAATCAGTTTCGAAAATTGCTATTAATGCAATTAATTTACAATTGTAACTGTTCTTCATAACTAGTTACTTAAGTTCAGATGCCAATTTATCAAGGTCTGGGCACAAATCTGTCGTGCCCAAAGTCATAAACGCAGCTAGGTTACTGTCAGTGAGTCTGAAATGTTGCTAGTTTTTTTTTTTTTTTTTAAACGGTCATTGCAGAAAATGACTGCTCGCATCTGTAAGTCGAACCAAAACGACAAATGTATCTCTGAGCGAATGAATGCAAGTGTTTTTAATTGTTCGACAGGCAATAAAAGCCAGAATGAAATCATATGATCAGCTGAAGATGAAGCAGGCAGCTCCAGAAATTTACATCTCTGTGCAGAATTGCATTTCAAATCAATCACTTCGTGTTGAAGGTTTTGCTGTAATTGACACAGCTTGGCATCAGGAAATACAAACGGATTTATGCAGGGGGAAACATTATCCTCCTCTATTGTAAACTCTTGAAATCATGATTGACGAAGAGAGGAACATTATTTATACATTTGATTTAGAACCCCAAGGCGCATGATTTGTGGAGACGAATGAATGGTTAATGGTCTAAGATGATGACATAGAGGAACATTATTTATACATTTGATTTAGAACCCCAAGGCGCATGATTTGTGGAGACAAATGAATGGTTAATGGTCTAAGATGATGGCATAGAGGAACATTATTTATACATTCGATTCAATTGCTTAAAAAAAAAGATTTGATTCAGAATCCCAAGGAGCATGATCTGTGGAGACTGATGAATGGTTGATGGTCTAAGATGATGGCATAGAGGAACATTATTTATACATTTGATTTAGAACACCAAGGAGCATGATTTGTGGAGACAGATGAATACCCCCGGGAAGGTTAACTTGGTCAACAAATGCCAGCAGAAGTCGGATGTGTCGGCCTAACGGCGCAAGAAAACAGCTCTGCTGTAAACAGGCACAACGCAATCACGTCCTTAAAAAAACTCTGGATGAACGAAGAAGAAGAAGAAGATGAATACCTACATCGCATGTATGGCAGGGTACATGATGTTGTTACTTATTCTACTAAAAGTCTTTGGATATGGTGGTTATTTTCTGCATTTCTGAATCACATATTCTATTCAATGACATTGTATAACTTATATGATTTTTAAAAGTTCACATGTTTGGTATTCACACCTTTGCTAAATATAGTCAGTCACATCATCAATTCAATGTCACTGTATATAACAGATTCACCTGTTTGGTTATCATGCCTTTGCTATGCATTGTTTGAATTTGTGCTCTATAGGAAACAACCATGCATTCCGTTTTGCTAATGAATAATTGATAATTGTCATCTCGCTCTTGTCCACTTCCGTGTTTAGAACTACTTACTGACTTTACTATTACTTTACTATTATTTTATTATTGTTAACAAGGATATCCTGATAAATGGGTCACAGTAATTATTTTTCTACATCTGATAAGCCGGCTATGGTTGGTTGTGAGGGATCACATTTAGTGACATTGCAGAATGTCACTACCATCGCGGCCCACTTAAAATATTTGTGAAACCTTGCCAGCTTTTCTTATTAGGAGGTCCGGTACAAGATAACCATCATCGTGTGCCACACTGATAAGCCAGTGTCTTGCATCAGGTCTGTGTTCTTGTCCCGATTATGGCCTGCGGCTAAGCCCCCCATGTATTTTTATCTGCTTTTCCCATCAATTTTGCCAGTTGTCACTATGTTTTCAAGTTAATTTCTCCGCATGTGCCCAAAGATCTTGACTTTCTACATCTGCCTCTAAGCAATTAAAAGGCTATTCTGTAACATTTTAGCTTAAAAGCCCTAATTTTCTTTAGTGATTGTGAAATGGTCCATGACTGACATCCATATGTTACCACACAAAAGATATGAATGAGCACACATATAAGTAGCAGTGTAGACAAAGATCAGAGAACAGAAAGAAATAAGAAAGCAAAAGGCAAGAGGTGCTTTTACAGTGCTAGAAAATTTGCCTGAAGATAGCAAAAGATAGGATGACTTGGTGTGATTTGGTTGAGGGCTAGTGCTTCAATGAAGGGGGGAGGAGGGAATGGCAGAAGAAGAAGCTTGAAAAAACCAAAGAGATTATGTATATCTGTATGCAGGCCAACCTCATTTCCTGAAACTGATTATTTCAAACATCATGTAATGTCTATTCATCAGTTTATTATTTCAAACATCATGTTCATGTTTATTCTTCAGGACGCTTGTATACTTCAGATGGGTTTATGACAGGACCGAAAAAATTATCAGACTTAGCTTTTCATCATTTATAATATGGTTGTTTAAGAGGGATTTGAAAAAAGAACTGTATGGTCAAGGCACGGGCAGACACAACACACAAGAGGTCAAGCACATCATGATGACTGACTTTCAGGCCTTGGCTGATTATTTGGGTAATGACCGCCTGTCTTCTTAGAGAGTAAACATGTTAATTATTTGCTTGGCTTGATTCAGGGACCATCTTCCTCACACTGAAACTGTTTATAAGATTGTATTGTATTGTATTTATGCCAGTAATATCCTGTTCATCCCTTCTGGGCCGAATGTAAAATGGGCCTGCATGCCCAATTTGTGACCCTTTGACAATAAAGTTTGTTTGTTCGCTCATTCGTTCTGGGCTATAATTGGGTTATATAGTGTCTATCAACCAATGGTGCAACACTGGCAAATATATTAAAATACAAGTGCTGAGAACATGCATCTTTCCTCTGGCAATGTATGGATGTGAGTAATGTGCCAGTTCACAATGACTAAAGAAAGCATTAGGGGTTGTTTAGTTTAAATCTTGCCGGTCTCCCTGGCCAAGAGGTTAACGACATTATCCGTAATCCCGTATATCCACGTGGTGAAAACAGCAGCTGTGAGATTTAGCAGTGGATCACGCCGCGCTGGTAACTTACGAGGGTGCTTAGCCGGTCATTCAGAAAGCAATGTCAAACTACTGAATGTTTAACTTACCTAGTACATCAACAGCAGCTGAAAAATGCTGGTGTTGACTGCGACATCCTGTAAGGGATATGCAACAACAACAACAAAAAACGTTTAAATGTTACTGAAAATATCTTAGAATATTGTGGACCAAGAAGAAGAAAAATACAAAAATTCTATGAGATATGAACATCAACAAAACTGGCTCTTGAACAGTAGTTAATCGAGCTGTATGTATCATGTCTCAGAAACCAAAATACTTGGTCATGTTAAACGCCACAGGGGTTTGGAAAGAACAGTGAAGGAAGGCATGGTTCCTGGAGGAAGAGACAAGGGGCGAACAGCACAAAGATGAACACAGGACATTGGAGACTTCTATGGCATGAGAGTGCATGAGGCAGGAGAAATGGTAAAAGATCGAGAGGATTTTGGCATACTGTGATGAGAGTGCATAATGAGAGCAGCATGATGAGAACACCTTGATGAAAGCAGCATTGATGAGAGTGCCGTGATGAAAGTGCCATGATGAGAGTGACGTGATGAGATCATTGTGATGAGAGCGCTGCGATGAGAATACTGAGAATCACCATGATGAGAGTGCTGTGATGAGAGTGACATGATAAGAGACCATAATGAAAGTACCTTGATGAGAGCACTGTGATGAGAGTGCCGTGATGAGAGCACCATAATGATAGCTCCAAGATGAGAGCATTGCCATGGCCGTGATTCAGGCAACTCAAGGTTAACATACAAGAATCGACGGCACGTCAATTGATATTTCTTTTGGCTCAAAAGAATGATCCAACAGTCAATTAGTAACAAACGAGAGCCGAACTCGAATGAAAGATGCAGATTCTTAGTCCAGAGTTAACATCGTTCCTGCTTTATTTTACAGTCAATGCACGGTTAGTGTCACAAATGTTTATATTCAAAACCTATCTGGCTTGTACCGCCAAGCCGGCGACAGGAATATTATACAGAATATACAACGACAAATGTACACACCCGTATGTCTCAGACATTAGTCGCATTTCTCCTCTCCTTCTACCTTCGTCTGTTCTTCTGTCCATCGCTTGTGATGCTGTTTGATCAGTGATCAGTCTAGGTTCTGGCTGCCCACAGGGTTGTCAGTCGATGTTGACATTCTAATATATCATCCAGACTTCCTTCCTTTATCTATCTGTATCCTCCATCTTCTGATATCAAGCCAACAAGTCCTTAGCCAGACTAATTTGCTCCAGAAACTAAATGCACGGCCTTCTCTGTTGAGAACTCCACAACGTCTGTTTGTTGTTAATTGACGTCAGCGTGACGTTTTCTCTGTTGACAACTTGTCTCCTAGTTTCTCTGAGCTTTTGGCGTCTAAGATTCTCCACGTACTTTCTGTGATGTAATTCTCGAGCACCAGCTATATGGCAAGCACTATGATGAAAGCGCCGTGATGAGAGCATTGTGATGAGTGCATTGTGATGAGAGCACTGTGATGAGAATGCTGTGGTGAGATCACCATGATGAGAGCGCTGTGATGAGAGTGACATGATAAGAGACCATGATGAAAGCATCTTGATGAGAGCACTGTGATGAGAGCTCTGTGATGAGAGTGCCATGATGAGAGTGCTGTGATGAGAGCACCATAATGATAGCTCCAAGATGAGAGAACTATGATGAGAGCACTATGATGAAAGCACCATGATGAGAGCGCAGTGATGAGAGCGCAGTGATGAGAGCACGGTGATGAGAGCACTGTGATGAGAGCACCATGATGGGAGCACTGTGATGAAAGCACCGTGATGAGAGCACCGTGATAGGAACACCGTGATGAGAGCAGTGTTCTGCAAAGGACCTGCTACATGATGATGAGTGTCTATTGTTATTTCATGTAACTGATGTTTATGTTTGTCTGTGTTACACTTTTGTTATTTCATGTAACTGATGTTTATGTTTGTCTGTGTTACACTTTTGTTATTTCATGTATCTGATGTTTATGTTTGTCTGTGTTATACTTTTTGTTATTTCATGTAACTGATGTTGTGTTTGTCTGTGTTACACTTTTTGTTATTTCATATAACTGATGTTTGTGTTTATCTGTGTTACACTTTTGTTATTTCTTGTACTGTTGTTTATGTTTGTCTGTGTTACACTTTTGTTATTTCTTGTAACTGATGTTTATGTTTGTCTGTGTTATACTTTTTGTTATTTCATGTAACTGATGTTTGTGTTTATCTGTGTTACACTTTTGTTATTTCTTGTAACTGATGTTTGTGTTTATCTGTGTTACACTTTTGTTATTTCTTGTAACTGTTGTTTATGTTCGTCTGTGTTACACTTTTGTTAGTTCTTGTAACTGTTGTTTATGTTCGTCTGTGTTACACTTTTGTTATTTCATGTAACTGATGTTTATGTTTGTCTGTGTTACACTTTTGTTATTTCATGTATCTGATGTTTATGTTTGTCTGTGTTATACTTTTTGTTATTTCATGTAACTGATGTTGTGTTTGTCTGTGTTACACTTTTGTTATTTCTTGTAACTGTTGTTTATGTTTGTCTGTGTTACACTTTTGTTATTTCTTGTAACTGATGTTTATATTTGTCTGTGTTATACTTTTTGTTATTTCATGTAACTGATGTTGTGTTTGTCTGTGTTACACTTTTGTTATTTCATGTAACTGATGTTTATGTTTGTCTGTGTTATACTTTTTGTTATTTCATGTAACTGATGTTGTGTTTGTCTGTGTTACACTTTTTGTTATTTCATGTAACTGATGTTTGTGTTTATCTGTGTTACACTTTTGTTATTTCTTGTAACTGTTGTTTATGTTTGTCTGTGTTACACTTTTGTTATTTCTTGTAACTGATGTTTATGTTTGTCTGTGTTATACTTTTTGTTATTTCATGTAACTGATGTTTGTGTTTATCTGTGTTACACTTTTGTTATTTCTTGTAACTGATGTTTGTGTTTATCTGTGTTACACTTTTGTTATTTCTTGTAACTGTTGTTTATGTTTGTCTGTGTTACACTTTTGTTAGTTCTTGTAACTGTTGTTTATGTTTGTCTGTGTTACACTTTTGTTATTTCATGTAACTGATGTTGTGTTTGTCTGTGTTATACTTTTTGTTATTTCATGTAACTGATGTTTATGTTTGTCTGTGTTATACTTTTTGTTATTTCTTGTAACTGATGTTTGTGTTTATCTGTTACACTTTTGTTATTTCTTGTAACTGTTGTTTATGTTTGTCTGTGTTACACTTTTGTTATTTCTTGTAACTGATGTTTATGTTTGTCTGTATCATACTTTTTGTTATTTCATGTAATTGATGTTTGTGTTTATCTATGGTGCACTTTTGTTATTTCATGTAACTGATGTTGTGTTTGTCTGTGTTATACTTTTTGTTATTTCATGTAACTGATGTTTGTGTTTATCTGTGTTACACTTTTGTTATTTCATGTAACTGATGTTTATGTTTGTCTGTGTTATACTTTTTGTTATTTCATGTAACTGATGTTTGTGTTTATCTGTGTTACACTTTTGTTATTTCTTGTAACTGATGTTTATGTTTGTCTGTGTTATACTTTTTGTTATTTCATGTAACTGATGTTTGTGTTTATCTATGGTACACTTTTGTTATTTCATGTAACTGATGTTGTGTTTGTCTGTGTTATACTTTTTGTTATTTCATGTAACTGATGTTTGTGTTTATCTGTGTTACACTTTTGTTATTTCATGTAACTGATGTTTATGTTTGTCTGTGTTATACTTTTTGTTATTTCATGTAACTGATGTTTGTGTTTATCTGTGTTACACTTTTGTTATTTCTTGTAACTGTTGTTTATGTTTGTCTGTGTTACACTTTTGTTAGTTCTTGTAACTGTTGTTTATGTTTGTCTGTGTTATATATTTGTTGTTTTATGTAACTGATGTTTATGTTTGTCTGTGTTATACTTTTTGTTATTTCATGTAACTGATGTTGTGTTTGTCTGTGTTACGCTTTTGTTATTTCATGAAACTGATGTTTATGTTTGTCTGTGTTACACTTTTGTTATTTCATGTAACTGATGTTGTGTTTGTCTGTGTTATACTTTTTGTTATTTCATGTAACTGATGTTTATGTTTGTCTGTGTTATACTTTTTGTTATTTCATGTAACTGATGTTTGTGTTTATCTGTGTTACACTTTTGTTATTTCTTGTAACTGTTGTTTATGTTTGTCTGTGTTACACTTTTGTATGTTATTGTAACTGTTGTATATGTTTGTCTGTGTTATATATTTGTTGTTTTATGTAACTGATGTTTATGTTTATCTGTATTACACTTTTGTTATTTCAAGTAACTGATGTTTATATTTCTTCATTACACTTTTGTTATTTCATATAACTGATGTTTATATTTCTGTGTTACACTTTTGTTATTTCTTGTAACTGTTGTTTATGTTTGTCTGTGTTACACTTTTGTATGTTATTGTAACTGTTGTTTATGTTTGTCTGTGTTATATATTTGTTGTTTTATGTAACTGATGTTTATGTTTATCTGTATTACACTTTTGTTATTTCAAGTAACTGATGTTTATATTTCTTCATTACACTTTTGTTATTTCATATAACTGATGTTTATATTTCTGTGTTACACTTTTGTTATTTCATGTAACTGATGTTTATGTTTGTCTGTGTTACACTTTTGTTATTTCATGTAACTGATGTTGTGTTTGTCTGTGTTATACTTTTTGTTATTTCATGTAACTGATGTTTATGTTTGTCTGTGTTATACTTTTTGTTATTTCATGTAACTGATGTTTGTGTTTATCTGTGTTACACTTTTGTTATTTCTTGTAACTGTTGTTTATGTTTGTCTGTGTTACACTTTTGTATGTTATTGTAACTGTTGTATATGTTTGTCTGTGTTATATATTTGTTGTTTTATGTAACTGATGTTTATGTTTATCTGTATTACACTTTTGTTATTTCAAGTAACTGATGTTTATATTTCTTCATTACACTTTTGTTATTTCATATAACTGATGTTTATATTTCTGTGTTACACTTTTGTTATTTCTTGTAACTGTTGTTTATGTTTGTCTGTGTTACACTTTTGTATGTTATTGTAACTGTTGTTTATGTTTGTCTGTGTTATATATTTGTTGTTTTATGTAACTGATGTTTATGTTTATCTGTATTACACTTTTGTTATTTCAAGTAACTGATGTTTATATTTCTTCATTACACTTTTGTTATTTCATATAACTGATGTTTATATTTCTGTGTTACACTTTTGTTATTTCATGTAACTGATGTTTATGTTTGTCTGTGTTACACTTTTGTTATTTCATGTAACTGATGTTTATGTTTGTCTGTGTTATACTTTTTGTTATTTCATGTAACTGATGTTTGTGTTTATCTGTGTTACACTTTTGTTATTTCTTGTAACTGTTGTTTATGTTTGTCTGTGTTACACTTTTGTATGTTATTGTAACTGTTGTTTATGTTTGTCTGTGTTATACTTTTTGTTATTTCATGTAACTGATGTTTGTGTTTATCTGTGTTACACTTTTGTTATTTCTTGTAACTGTTGTTTATGTTTGTCTGTGTTACACTTTTGTATGTTATTGTAACTGTTGTTTATGTTTGTCTGTGTTATATATTTGTTGTTTTATGTAACTGATGTTTATGTTTATCTGTATTACACTTTTGTTATTTCAAGTAACTGATGTTTATATTTCTTCATTACACTTTTGTTATTTCATATAACTGATGTTTATATTTCTGTGTTACACTTTTGTTATTTCATGTAACTGGTGTTTATTTTTGTCTGTGTTACAATTTTGTTATTTCATGTTATTGATGTGTATGTTATTCTGTGTTACATTTTTGCTATTTTATGTTGTTTAATACTCACAGAGCATGGAGAGAAAGGTGAAGACAGGCATGCTTTGTGCAAAGTGGCATTCTTCTATTTGAAAATGAAAGATAGGATTGGTGGGGTATTTGTGACAATAAGGCAGACATGGTGTTGGTCTTCTCGAATCATGTGTATAGATAGTATGGTAGAACAAATAAATCACCATAGCTAGAAAGAATGGTGCTGCAGGGAGTGACCAGAAGATCTGGCTGACAGTCATTACTCCGAGGAAAGACCAGATGAATTCATAATCAGACTACAGCTGGTACCATTATTATTGGGACTCTTTGCTGGCTGTTGAAGATGACAGAGCATATATGGGAATGTCCTGAGTGCAGTAATGTCGGTTCTTAACTGATTAAGTGCCATGGAATGATTAATTGTTTTAAGGGATTTCCCGTTTCTGCCACGGTCTTATATATAGCCAAAATGTTGTTATTGCGTTATAATACAACATGCCTGCTACCATATTAACAACTTTAAAGTCATAACTGTGACACACCCCTACTTCCAATTTTCCATCATTCATTTTTGTTTGGTCCAAACACATTTTTTGTGTGACACAGAACCTGTTAACTCAGTTCATATTGTTTAGATGATGAAACCATGTATTTCAGACTGTTGTGATATTCATACTGTGCTATCTAACTTCACTGCTGCCCAAATACTTACAGCTTTCAATAAGTGATTAAAATTATTAACATTGCACCTTGCCAGATAATAAATGTTATCTTTATCACAATTATCATATTTATCATCATCATTATTGTGGTCTAGGGGTTACACGACTTTCTCCGTAATCCCGTATACTGTCATGAGTAACGTGACGTGCGCGAGAATTGGTAGCGGCTCTCTCCACGTTGGTAACTTACGAGGTATGTGAGCTGGTCATTCAGAAAGCAATGTCAAACTACTGAGTGTAATCTTGCCAAGAAACAACAATCAGCTGAAAGATGCTGATGTTGACAGCGATGTCCTGTAAAGGATATGCTGAAAAATAAATTATTGTGACAAAAATAATCACAATAATTATAAATCATGATCACCTTCATTAATATTTAACATCATCATCACTATCATCATCATCATCATCATCATCATCATCATCATCATGTATTATGTTTCTACTCTTTGTCTGGTCACAGGTGACAAACAGTTTATAATGGGATCCACACCTTGTGAAGTGGATTGTTCCGTATTTGGCTTGTTGTCACAGTTTATCTGGCATATCTCTGATGATGTTTGTGAAAATCTGATTCAAGGTACATTCAAGCCATTAAATAGATGCATTAGTTTCTTTACTCTATCTATCAATAATTTTTTACTCTATCATTCATTTAGTCATTCATTCATTCATTCATTCATTATTTTATGTCATCTTTCATTCATCATTCATATTTTTTAAATTCTTTCTTTTATTCATTTGGTTTATGGCAGTGAATCTTGGAATGTAAATGAACAAATTAGGAAGAAATAAGAAGCAACAGAGATTTGGTTCCTGGGATGAATGTTACTGCCACAGTAACATTCACCATAGCCTAGAAACAACTGCAACAAAAATAACTGCATAAAAGAGGCTTATGGAACTAGAACATTATATACAACAATAAGAAAGATAGAAACAGCGTTCTTTGGTCATGTGATGAGAAGAGAGGCTTTGGATTAAATACTGATAGATGGGAAGATCAAGGGGAAGAGAGGCAGAGGCAGACCAAGAGAAATTATGCTGCTGAACTGAGACAGTAGCATGTAGGAATATCATCAGCAGAGTTGATCCAGAACACTAAAGACCAAAATTTATGGAGAGACATGAATGCCTACGCCAGCTGGCAGAGCACTTGATAATGATGATTTATTAATTTATTTATTATACCATTCATTCTTTTGTTTATTCTATCATAAAGTCATGCATCTATACACTTTTCTATAGTATCATGGTAGTTAGTTAGTTAGTTAGTTAGTAAGTTAGTTAGTTAGTTAGTTAGTTAGTCAGTCAGTCAGTCAGTCAGTCAGTCAGTCAGTCAGTCAGTCAACATGTCCTCCTCCCTGCACATTGAACCATTCAGTCCATAAGTGCTCAGATCCCCTCCTCAGTAAATCCCAAAGCATGAAGCAGCTCATGACACCAGTCATGTATGGGTTTATTAATCTTCTTTGGCTTTCTGTACAGTGTTCTTGTTTGGCCACATCTCTTTTAAATTTCTATTCTCAGTCTGACCAAGGTTGTAGATTCAGTCATCAATTCGTTCATGCAAACATCTTACTTCACGTAGAGCATTCAGTATATCAGCCTAGTCTATGGCTTGTCCCCCTTCACGGTGGCCTTACCTGCAAGCCTGTCATCCTGCTCATTTTCTTGTACACCCACATGCCCTCGCATGAAAATGAAACAAATCTTTGTCAGCCATGACCGCTCCAGAGATACCAACCACTGTCTTTGGACCCACCCTATCTCTATCTTCCTGAGCATACTCATTGAGTCACTAAGAAAGCATGCCCGAGTGAAAATCTGTGTCTCGAGCCATGTAATTGCTTTACTTATTGCCATGACTTCCATAGTTGGTCAAGGCAAAAGCACCAGATTCTTCCTTCACAATTCTCCCTACAGCCTGAGCCAAAAATGCCCATGAACTTCTCACCCGTTGAACGACCTACCCATCCGTGTAAATGTCAGCATCGCCCATTTATCACATATCCTACTGTGTTAAGGGCCTTGAACCAACTCTAACCAAGCCCTTCTATCCTGAACTATTCCATGCAGCTCCATCAGGGTCTTTCCCATGTTATTCATTTCTGCTTCTACTTCTCTTCTCTTTGTGTTTTAGGGCTTTCTTTATTTGTGTTGCCATGTGGATTCCATACAAATGCCTTTCTAGTTTTACTATGATCAATGTATGCTCTTTTCAGTGCCAAAATCTTCTCTTCACCTCTTGTTTCACTGGTATTTGTCTTCTTCTCTCCATAAGCTCCACATTGGTGTTTCTTTTATGTCATTTCAGTCCTATCTTTGCATGCACATTCTTAGTGCTTTTGTCTGCTAGGCAGAGGTACATATTCAATTCCCAGCGGTGGGAGGATTCTGTGTTTTACCAGTGTAACTCACAAATCAACGCAGCCTAGTAAACATGGACTGCAGACAGTTTTCTGGGAAATAATGTGATGAGGAAGGGAATTGGCCACCCCGTCTTGTAATATCATAACCTAGAATATGTGACGCCCCAATGACAGTAGCTGTCTTCAGATTGTCTTTACTTGCTGTTTAGTGATGATCCATGTTTTCCCCCTAGTTTTAATGTAATCCAAAATGGAATTTTATTGTAACATAGTTTACTTGAGTTTTATTGTGAGAGAAATTAGTTTTATTATAACAGAGTTTACTGGACAGACACTAGTCTGTGTGACATGCTGGGGAGACGCTAGTCTGTGTGATATTCTGGGGACGCTAGTCTGTGTGATATTCTGGGGAACACAACATCCACTGCATAGTGAAATTAGGAAGGTGAAGGGCAGCAGGTTAAAAAGAGGACGGTCGTGGATGGGTCAAGCCGAAGACATTCTTCAACAGGTGTGTTCACTTGAGGACTTAGAACCTGGCGAGGAGTGGGTGCAAGTGCCAACAGACTTCTGCACATCCTTTTCAGTTTGCATCCAACTAGATAGAAAATGCAGACAAGAAAATCCGGCTGCTGTTGAGGCTGAAGTACAAGCGTTGATTTTCGAGAATTCGCTAGACGGTGACGCGGTCATCTACACAGATGGGTCGGTTGTCCGACATGTGAGAAGCTCATGGGCCTTTACAGCTCGGGCCGGAGGGAGAATTGTGAAGGAGGACTCTGGTGCTTTCACTTAAACCACAAGTAGCCTGACCATGGAAGTCATGGCAGTAAGTAAAGCAATAACATGGCTCGAGACACAGACATTCACTAGGGCTTGTTTCCTTAGCGACTCGATGAACATGATCAAGAGGATAGAGGAGGGGTCGATCCGAAGAGAATGGTTGCTGCCTCTGAAGCGGTCTCGGCTGGCAAAGATTAGTTTCATCTTCGTGCCAGGGCATGCGGAAGTACAAGGAAATGAGCGGGCTGACAAGCTAGCAGGTGAGGCTACTGTGGAGGGCGGACGCGCCATGGACCAGGCTGACTTTCTGAATGCTCTACGTGAAGTGAGACTTTTGCGAGAACCAAGTGATGACTGTGAATCTACAACAATGGCCAGACTGCGAGAGCAGCAAATTAAAAGAGGGGTGGCCAAACAAGAACACTACGCAGGAAGCCAAAGAAGATTGATAAACCAACACAGAACTGGCGTCGTTAGCCGCTACACGCTGCGGGATTTGCTGAGGAGGGGATCCGAGCACTTATGGACTGAATGGTTCGATGTGCAACGAGGATGATCTGTCGACTAACTAACTAACTATATTCTGAGGAGACACTAGTCTATGTGACATGCAAGGGAGACATTAGTCTATGGGACATCCTGGGGAGACACTAGTCTATGGAGCATCCTGGGCAGACACTAGTCTCTGGGATATGATTGGCAGACAATATTCTCTGGGACATCTTAGGCAGACACAAGTCTGTGTGACATGCTGGGGAGACACTAGTATGTGGGACATGCTGGGCAGACACTATTCTTTCTGTAATTTTGTTGTAAAAAAAGTTTACTGTAATCTTGTTATTATAGAGATTACTTAAGTTTTGCTGTAATATAAATTACTGGAATTTTACTGTAACTGAGATTAATGCAGTTTTATTATAACAGAGTTTTCTGTAGGTTTTCCATAACATAACTTACTGATTTTTTTAAAAACCATAACAGAGTTTACTGGAGTTTTATTGTAAAAGATTTTATTGGAGTTTGAGGGAAAACACCTGACTGCTGGAGTGTAGAACATGTTTCATTAGTTGGGGATATTTCATTCTGAAAGACTGAGTTTCAAGTCTGATGTGTAGGCATTCCGGTCATGAGCCCTAAAATAAGGCTTGCATCTGTTGAAGTGAGGCTGGTGGAGAGACATGTCTCTCTACTCTGTACCATTGTACAGTCTCCATGCAGCCTGTGTTCTCATTTGCCTCTCCAAGCTCAGAAACTAGCCAGGTGTGAAAGACTGGTACTGGGACAAGACATCCGTGCAGAGGCATATTAGGAAATAACCAGGTTATGATCCCCAGCATCAAGTATGGGATTTGGCCTAGAATGGTTATGTTTCATCATGGGTTTGAGGTATTTTGGTGCCAACAGACTCCAACCCATTGTTCAGAGGTAGTCTAATGTGGGTATCTATTGTTTTCCTCAGAGAAGTTTCCCTCTTTGTACAGCTATGCTCTCAGGATGAAGGAGCGATTCTGGCCCGACTGGGATGATTGTATCACACATGGTGGCACCAGGCCAGCTAGCAAATAACTGAAGCACATCAGTGGAAGCTTAATGGTTGGACAGAAAAATGAATTAGACAGTCTTTCAAGAAGCAAATAAAAACCATAAATTGATTATGAAAATTATGAAAATTAGATGTAGACAATCAAGATTTTTGGTGGCACGTTTATGAGAAGAGGTAAACTGGAAAACTTGATCAGAATTAGACAACTTGACCGCTAAAGAGCAAGGGGAAAACAAAGACAAACATAACTGGTTGTTTTGTTCAAATGACATAATTGGGACATAAACACTGACCTGTTCCAGGATTTTTGTGATCATGCAAGATGGTAAATCATAACAGCTCACACTTATTAACACGGCTCACGATGGTGTGAACAGTTATTTTGTCAGCATGTGTTGTGTATTCTATTAAGCAGTATCATGAACAAATCTTGACATTGTTTGTTGATTTATATATTTGATGCAATCTCATTCTTTTACTCTCAATGTTTCTCCACATTATAGTTTTGAGTAAGAGACATGGTAGCACAGTAGCTATCATGCTTGCCTGCCAGTGCAGTTTTCATGTGCTTCTTTTTCGTTCATCCAGAATGTTTGTTTTGGATTTAACTGCATTGTGCCTGTTTACAGCAGAGCTGCCGACCATGACTGACCTTTTAATTTATGGCTTTTAGCAGAGTGTCATAGCATTTTATATGACTGACTTTCTTTTTTTATGTTTGATGTGACAATTATCGTTTTACATTACATTTGAGTTGGTGAACAACCAAACAACTAGAAAACTGTGTAACTATTGTTAACAATAGTGTTCTATTATATTATAGTTGGTGAACAACCAGAAAACTTGGTAACTATTGTTAACAATAGTGTTCTATTATATTAAATAATAGTTGGTGAACAACCAGACAACTAGAAAACTGTGTAACTATTGTTAACAATAGTGTTCTATGATATTATATTATAGTTGGTGAACAACCAGAAAACTGTGTAACTATTGTTAACAATAGTGTTCTATTATATTAAATAATAGTTGGTGAACAACCAAACAACTAGAAAACTGTGTAACTATTGTTAACAATAGTGTTCTATTATATTATATTATAGTTGGTGAACAACCAGAAAACTGTGTAACTATTGTTAACAATAGTGTTCTATTATATTAAATAATAGTTGGTGAACAACCAAACAACTAGAAAACTGTGTAACTATTGTTAACAATAGTGTTCTATTATATTATATTATAGTTGGTGAACAACCAGAAAACTGTGTAACTATTGTTAACAATAGTGTTCTATTATATTAAATAATAGTTGGTGAACAACCAGATAACTAGAAAACTGTGTAACTATTGTTAACAATAGTGTTCTATTATATTAAATAATAGTTGGTGAACAACCAGACAACTAGAAAACTGTGTAACTATTGTTAAGAATAGAGTTCTATGATATTATATTATAGTTGGTGAACAACCAGACAACTAGAAAACTGTGTAACTATTGTTAACAATAGTGTTCTATGATATTATATTATAGTTGGTGAACAACCAGACAACTAGAAAACTGTGTAACTATTGTTAAGAATAGTGTTCTATGATATTATATAATAGTTGGTGAACAACCAGACAACTAGAAAACTGTGTAACTATTGTTAACAATAGTGTTCTATGATATTATATAATAGTTGGTGAACAACCAGACAACTAGAAAACTGTGTAATTATTGTTAAGAATAGTGTTCTATGATATTATATAATAGTTGGTGAACAACTAGAAAACTGTGAAACTATTGTTAAGAATAGTGTTCTATGATATTATATTATAGTTGGTGAACAACCAGACAACTAGAAAACTGTGTAACTATTGTTAAGAATAGTGTTCTATAATATTATATTACAGTTGATGAACAACCAGAAAACTTTAACTATTGTTAAGAATAGTGTTCTATGAAATTATATTACAGTTGATGAACAACCAGACAACTAGAAAACTGTGTAACTATTGTTAAGAATAGTATTCTATGATATTATATTACCGTTGGTGAACAACCAGACAACTTGAAAACTTAACTAAAGTTAACAAAAGTGATCTATGATATTATATTACAATACTGCCACTCAAGAAGAGAAGCTATCATTCAGACCAGCAACCATTAAATGTATCTAATAAAATTTTCATCTTATGCATCAATCAAGTACCATCTCCACACTGAAGGTTGGATGTAATGAATCTCCAACACCCACCATACTGCACCTTAATGATGCAATCATAAAAGCTCTTCCAGTTCGCCTGTTACTGCTGTCCACCTGACTATCTTTGTCATCCAGCACATCCTGTAGTTAGAAGCTGTTTCTATAAGTGGCTAACTACTTTAGATTGAATGTAAAATTGCCTAGAAAATTAACCTGGGGTTGATTGCAACATCTTGCAGTGGACACGCAACAAATTGTTAAACCTTAAACCCATTCAGTTGTTTTTTATTTAAATCTCAGAGCTTGTTATAATATCGTGCGTTATGATATTATCATATTAGTCTAGTTGTGTCGTTTATTTTTTAGTAGTATTAATATATAATCATTATTATATATTATCATATATTATATTATTATTATATTATCATATATATGCCCAGTATACAATAAATTTCTGTTACTAAACAGTTGAGTATTGTTTGTGTTTCTTGTATCCCAAACCAGAATTCTGCTATATAATAAAGGTAGCCCCATGCAGACATCTGGAAACTGGCAAGATACGACCACATCAGTAACTGAGTGCTGATTGGTCGATAACAATATGGGCCTAGCACCATATGCCCAATGCATGTGAAAGTGTGTGATAGGGTCCTGTACTTATATGCAGACATCTTAGGCATGAGGCAGGAGAATGATCAGGGACAAGGAACTTTCTCTGGGTCGTTATGAGAGCCACTTTCAGCAAACGACCTGCGACATGATGATGATGAGTCCCATGGCAGATATCGCTGCCAGGGTGTGAAATGTTGCTCTTCCACACATTCTAGATGACTGTGTATTGATGTGGGATGAGGAGCGGCTTTCTGCGTAGCTAGAATTCCAGGTTCTCCTTGGAGAGACCCAGGCTTGAATCCTCTGTAAGGTATGGATTTTTTTCTGTCGGGGTAAAAAGAAAAACCCTAACCTGCACAGTTCGCTGTGACTACACTAGCCAGGAGGCCTGAATTGGCAAGGTACTATGTAGAAGACAGATGTGGTATGACCTGTTCCACTTCTCACTGCCTTCCTTCTCAGACACACTCTAAAATGATCCAGTACCAGTTTTTTATTTTTACTCTTGCTCACTTTGAACTCAAGCGTAGTCCATACATACTACTTCCAGTAGTGCTGGACTGAATTTTGCGTGTGGAATAGCTATTCCTATTAAAAGTGTCCCTCGCCATCAGGCAAACCCAATCTGACTTCAGAAGTACTCATACTTTACGTCCCCAAGTCAAGGACGAGAGGTCAACATTTTAGTCAACTGTCTGGTGTAAGGGTTGAACCCCTTACCTCGGCATCAGCACACAGGATGTTTAAGACCACACGGTCTTATCCATTCGGCCATGCTAACCTTCCAACTCTAAAAATGATCCAGTACAAGTTTTATGAGGTAGGGTTTCACCATGATCCTGTCACTGCTGGAGACTGAATTAAGGCCACTTTCTTCACAATCAAGTGTACTGACCACCATGCTGGTGTGTCTCTTATTGTCAAATAGGGATTCATCCCATCTCATCTCGTCATGTTCCTCTTGTAGCTTGCGGTGTCGAGGTGAAGTATAAACAGCGGGAGACTGCCTGCTTATGGGCTTCATGTATCGATATTCCTATAGGACTCTGTTATTCACTCCGTCCATCGTTTACGTGGTCAGCCTCTTCCTCTGCTTCTATTTGGTCTGTACATCATTGCTTGTTGTGGTATACTGTTAGTTGGTAACCTACTTGCATGGCCAAACCATTTGACTTGCTGCCTTCTAATAAAATCTAGCAAATAGGGATTGTTTGTTGGTTTTTGAATCCTCTGCAACTCTTAAGTCTGAGGCATTGATGTTTAGGTCATCTAAGTTGATGAAAGAGCTTGCTATATCCATCAGAGTGAGGTTAGTGTAGATGCTTTCCTTACAAACCCGCACCAAACCACTATCTGCATGCGGGATGTGTGGCAGTGTTTTTATTCCCCTACCCAGGCTTAGAAATCAGTGGGGTGTGCACAACCTGTGCTACAACTTCATACCTGTGGAATGGCATTAATCCCACATACGATCCAATAAAGTAGATGGCTATATGGCGTTTTGAATATAGTTTCAGTACCTGACAAGTCTGCCAGATATTTACAGAAATGTCTCTAATTTCTCACAAATTATGAAAACAATATACAGGATAAAATGGACAAAATGAAATCTAGTGGTTGTTCTTTCTGTCTCCTCATCAATTATAAGTGAATATTAATTACTCATTCTACCTCTGTGATAATTGTTAGAGTAAATATTATTTATTGTTCATTCTATCCCTATGTTGATTATAAGTGTATATATTTATAGCACTTTATACATGTTTGTCAATTTTAAGTGTATATATTTATAGCACATTGTACCCGTTTGTCAATCGTAAGTGGAGATATTTATAGCACATTAAACTTCTATGTCAATTATTAGTGGAGGGGTTATTTATAGCTTATTCTATCTCTAAATAAATTTAAGCAAATATATTATGTATATCTCTACATCAGTTTTAAATAGATATATTAGCTGATATAGATTTATATTAATTAAAATGTTATTATTATATATTAATTATATTAATTATATATTAACTCTCAGCTGGGGAATATGAGGGATCTCCGGATGAGAGGGCCTGGCCGTCACTCACTCACTGTCGCACCGAGGTAAGGTGCTGAGCCGGCAGCACATGTAGCCTACCTCGTGAGCGGTTCACTCGCGCAAAATGGTTACGATGAACGTCTGTGTCTATAATCACAGAGTGAGCGTAGTCAAAGGTAGAAAAACGTCTCAAATACACGCAATGGAATGCCTGGCTAGCGAATCCATTACGTGGAAGCCCGAAGCGAAATCCCGCTGAGTGGATGTCGCCCGCAGTCTGTCCGTCTCTGGTTGTGCTTGAGCGATCAGTGGCAAACGAAACGCCCAATACATGGAAGTGAGGAATTAAAGCAGCCATGAGCAGGACGTGGCAATTCCTCGGATGAGCCCAGTCTCAGAGCATTTATGTGCCGGCTCTGCAATTATGGAAGCCTCCTTGGATAGCGGGGAGTGCCCATGGTCTGCCCCTGCCTTCCCTTGAGGGTTGACCGTGATGTCTTTGACCGTTCCACATTGACCAGCTGAGATGTGGGCGGCACCACAACAGTAAGATTCTAAAGTGCCTCGAAACCCGAGGAAGGCTCACCTCATTCAAAAATGCCCGCCGAAGTCGGATGTGCCGGCCTACGGGTGGCACAATAAAAACTGGCACTACGCAATTACGCCCGAGTGAAATGTCTATCGTGCTTTCCGAATGTCCCTCGTACTGGGAACAGCTCTGACTATCTAGACTTCTGTGTCCGGAACAGCTCTGACTAGATAGTTTTCCGAATGTCCCTTGTGACCGGAACAGCTCTGACTAGCTAGTTTTCCGAATGTCCGTTGTGACCGGAACAGCTCTGACTAGCTAGTTTTCCGAATGTCCGTAGTGCCAGGAACAGCTCTAACCGGGCAAAGCGACTAGCACATGTCCGAATTAAAAGCTCGCTAAGTGGATACCATCTACAGTCCGACCGTCCCTGGTGTGTGCGGAGAGCGGCCCGTAGCAAACGAAAGGCCCAATACATTGAAGTGAGGAAGTAAAGCCGCCATGAGCAGGACGTGGCGGTTCCCTCGGTGAGCCCAGCACCAGAGCTCCATGTGTCGGCTCTGCATCTATGGAAGCCTCCCTTGGATGGCGGATAATGCCCATAGACTGTCCCTGCCTTCCCTTGAGGGCTGATCGTGAAGTCTTCGACCGTTCTAACTTTACCAGCTGGGATGTGGACGGCACCACAAAAGTGAGAGTCCCCCAGGAATGCTAACCTGTCAATAATGCACGCTAAAAGTAGGATGTGTTGGCATAATGGCTTCGGCCCAAGGGTGCCTAACCAGACACACCGCAATCACATCTGAAAAAACACACCGGATGAACGCGAAGAAGAAGAAGAAGAAGAAGAAGAAGAAGAAGAAGAAGAAGAAGAAGAAGAAAAAGCCCATTCTATCTCTGTATCAATTATACGTGGAGATATTATTTATAGCCCATTCCATCTATATGTCAGTTTAAAGTGGCAATGTTATTTATAGCTCATTCTATATCTCTATGCCATTTATAAGTTTTTTGTGTTTCGCGTTTCCATCCTGTCTCAGGATATTGCGGTTAACATCAGCATCTTTCAGCTGTATGTTGATCCCTAGGCTAGATTACGCTCAACAGCACGCCACGACTTTCTGAACGACCGGCTCCATACTCTCATAAGTCAATGGTGCGACTCGAACCGCTTCCATTTCTCGTGCACTCACGTCAACCACGAGAGTATTCGGGATTACGGAGAAATCTGCTAACACCTCGGCCAGGGAGACGGCCATTTATAAGTGGAGATATCATTTATAGCTCATTCTCTCTCTCTCTATGTCAACTATAAGTGTAGATAGTATTTGTTGTCCACTTTATTTCTATGTCAGCTATCTCTTTCTTGTAGCAGGTTCTTTGAAGAACTGCACTCTCATTGGAGTTTTAGTGTTGACAATATGATTATTCAACACACCAACTGTAAAGCTGTGTTCAGAGACGGTGGAAAGAACGCAGGCAATGAATTACCTGGGGATACAGTTTGATCGAAGCCTTGCTTATAATAAGCACATAGACCAGGTGATAACAAAGGCCAAGCGGGGTTTGGCTGCGATGCAGCAAACTGTGAGCAGCGCCATCTATGTCTTCTGTACGAGGGGTTGGTCATGTCTGTTTTGGAGTATGCAATGGCAATCCTGAATCTCAGCCATAAGCAGATAGAAAGGATGGAAAGGATACAGAATGAAGCTATGCGCATTATTCTTGGATGTACAAGAGATACAGTATGTAGGGTGATACGCTACCATCTTGATTTTCCAACCATTGAAGAGAGAATACAAGTTTGCAGAGCTCGCGCCTACCTCAGAGTTAACGCAAACACACAACATCCACTGCATAGTGAAATTATGAAGGTGAAGGGCAGCAGGTTAAAAAGAGGACGGTCGTGGATGGGTCAAGTAATGATAGTAGGGATAGTGTTTTTGTTTGGCCACCCCTCTTTTAATTTGCTGTTCTCGCAGTCTGGCCATGGTTGTAGTTTAACAGTCATCACTTGGTTCATGCAAAAAGTCTTACTTCTCGTAGAGCATTCAGAATGTCGGCCTGGTCCATGGCGCGTCCGCTCTCCACAGTAGCCTCACCTGCGAGCTTGTCAGCCCGCTCATTTCCTTGTACTCCCGCATGCCCTGGCACGAAGATGAAACTAATCTTTGCCAGCCGAGACCGCTCCAGAGACAGCAACCATTCTCTTCGGATCCACCCCACCTCTATCCTCTTAATCATGTTCATTGAGTCGATAAGGAAACATGCCCTAGTGAATTTCTGTGTCTCTAGCCATGTTATTGCTTTACTTACTGCCATTACTTCCATAGTTAGGCTACTTGTGGTTTCAGTGAAAGCACCAGAGTCCTCTTTCACAATTCTCCCTCCGGCCCGAGCTGTAAAGGCCCATGAGCTTCTCACATGTCGGACGACCGATCCATCTGTGTAGATGACCGCATCACCGTCTAGCGAATTCTCGAAAATCAACGCTTGTACTTCAGCCTCCACAGCAGCCGGATTTTCTTGTCTGCATTTTTTATCTAGTTGGATGCAAACTGAAAAGGATGTGCAGATGACCTCATTGAGTATAGGCAGGGCAGAGACATGATACAAATAGCGCAAAATTGCAGAAGACAGTAAACAAAGTGATAGACTGTGTACAGAGCTGGGTAGTGTCATTAACCCAGATATAGATAATACATGTGAGTTATGGTGCAGCTTGGACAATAGGCGTGTTAAGGCTGATTGTCTCAGTCCTCACAACAAATGACTGAAATATTAACAGAGAGAATAGACTGAGATAAATGGGAATCTTTACGTTCACATCTCATAACGAAGATGACAAAAAATGATAACTATAGACATTGTTGTATAGTGTGACTAAAACATAAGCACATAAACCCCGTCAATGTGCTGATGCGGCAGGTTGCGGATGTCTCAAGGTCTATGGTTTCAGTGACACGAAGGACGACATGGTCAAAAGTACACTGCACTTTTGACTTCTCGTGAAACCTCGTGGACCTCTATATGTAGCGAAGTTCATCCTTTACCCTGATTGGTCGACGATCCCTCTACTAGATGTTCTAGTGGCGAGATCTGAATGCTACATAACAA
>OY992876.1:467641725-467741725 GCA_963921405.1 Cepaea hortensis | reverse complement strand
TGTTGTTGTTGTTGTTGTTGTTGTTGTTGTAGAAGAAGAAGAAGTAGAAGAAGAAAAAGAAGAAGATAAGCCAGATTTAAAGGTGAGAGGATTGAGTACATTGCACTGGGTTTAATCCCACTTGACTCGTGTCTTTGTGTTGGGCAGCCTGCCAAAAGCACACCACAGAGCATGAACTCCATAGCTCCAGCAACGACCACCAGGAGAACATTGCACTCATGAATCAAATGAAGGAGCTGGGAATTGAATTCACAACCTTTAGAGCAGGGCATGCAGCAAATTAACTACTCCACCATGTAGGCTCCCTAAATACTTTTGTGGCATGAATCCAATTAAGAGTGATTCACTTTCTATGTTATTCTGGTTATTTATGGTTCTGTTACACACTTTCATGGCATGTATCCAATTAAGAGTGATTCACTTTCTATGTTATTCTGGTTATTTATGGTTCTGTTACACACTTTCATGGCATGAATCCAATTAAGAGTGATTCACTTTCTATGTTATTCTGGTTATTTATGGTTCTGTTACACACTTTCATGGCATGAATCCAATTAAGAGTGATTCACTTTCTATGTTATTCTGGTTATTTATGGTTCTGTTACACACTTTCATGGCATGAATCCAATTAAGAGTGATTCACTTTCTATGTTATTCTGGTTATTTATGGTTCTGTTACACACTTTTGTTAAATGTTAAATATAGCAGAAGAAATAAATAATAGTGACAGTGTAACTTCCTTGGCAGGTCGTAAAAGAGTTCTAAAGAGGGTAGGTGTCCGTCAGACTGGCTAATTCATACTTTAATAAAAACAAAAACACTGCAATCAACCTCAGCCCCTATTGGCTAATTGTGATTTGCTAGATCATTTTATGTTCAGTAGTTTGCCATTGCCGGCTCCATGGCAAAGGCGTCCCAACTGACAGCATGTGGAATGAACCTACTACACCACAGTCAGAAACATACTTGATTTCATAGAAAACAAATCAGCCAGCATCCAACCAACCATGAACTCACTACACCACAACCAGAACCATACTTCATACCACACAAAACATATCAGGCAACATCAACCAACCATGAACTCCCATACAAGGCTCCTGGCATGCATGATTGTGGACATATGCTCCATTAGGAGTCTTAGATTCAGAAGACGAAGAAAAAATAGACAAAGAAGAATAGCAGCCATCAAGGTAGCTTTAATCTTGCATCATATATGTGGATGTTGCTGTTTCAAGGGATGTTGATAATGTCAGTGAAAGAAGCTATGGCTATAAAACTATAGGTGTGAAACCCCAATTTCTGATTTCCAGCAAAATTTGTTTTGGTTGATTATGATGACCCAAGGGGACAGGCAACTAACTTTTGATAAACTTCTATAAAATATGAGGGTAAGTTAATAAGTAAGTCACAAATGGTTGTAGAAAAATAACTAAATATGATAACAACTTGAAACCAGTTTATTTGTATACATGCATTGTCCCTTTATTTCTCAACATAATTTCCACCAACATTGATGCACTTATCCCATAGTTTTGTCAGTTCTCCCAAACTGACTGCATAGATGTGTGTGCCCTGTTCTCATTTGCCTGCAATTCCACAGAACTGTGTAACTCGCCCTCGTAACTTTTTCTACCCAACTATGCACCGCTTTACTGGAAATCGCTAGGGGCTAAGTCCACTGAAAACCCACATTGGCAGGAGACATTTTGCGAATGACACCGAAGTTTAATGTGAAGTAAAAACGTGGTTTAGAAAACAGAGCATGCAGTTCTATGCAGCCGGTTTGGGAGAACTGATAAAACTATGGGATAAATTCATCAATGTTGGTGGAAATTATGTTGAGAAATAAAAATAGCAGTGTATGTATAAAAATAAACTGGTTTCAAGTTGTTATCATATTTAGTTATTTTTCTACAGCCATTTGTGACTTATTATTAACTTACCCTCGTAAGAAGGAAAACACTTCCTGCAGCTATAATATAGGGTGTATTTTTAATGACTGTGCAGTGTTTGAAAATAGTCCCAGTCCAAGTTTTGTATTCACCCTCTGTAAAGTTCATGCAACATAATAGGTAAATACAAAACTTGGACCAGCAATATTTTCAAACACTGCACAGTGATTAAAAATAGACCATGTAGAAGTCAGTGTGGCTGCAGGTCTTGCAGTGAAACGTCTGGTGTTCTAACAGCAGTATACAGGGTTCTATGCCTACACTGGTCAGTTGATCTTCTAGTGTTCTAACTGCAGTATACAGGGTTCTATGCCTACACAGTGTGGCTGCAGGACTTGCAGTGAAATGTCTGGTGTTCTAACAGCAGTATACAGGGTTCTATGCCTACACTGGTCAATTGATCTTCACTGTTGACTTCTCATTCAGAAAGCAATGATAAACTACTGAACGTAAAATTGCCCAGAAAGTCAACCTGGGTTGGGGTTGATCTTGATCTCAATGACCTGCGAAGGACATGCCACATTGTACGCTGGCACAGTGGCTTAGGAGCAGTGAATAGTTTCAATTTCAGCAAGATTCGAGTCAAGCACCATGTTTCCAATACTTCTCAAGGCATGTAGTAAGGGTCCTTTACTTTTATCTCTAGAATGTGTTGAAGGAGGAAAGTAAGCCAGATCATAGAAGAACATACAGAGCTAAATTTAGATGTGTCACTGCTGAGTCATAACTATCACAGCTTCTTTGTGTACAGACACAACACAAGCAAATTTGCTTTCAGGATGAGTAATGAAGAAGAACAAGAAAAAGAGGGAGAAAATTGAGCAAGAGGAGAACAAAAACATGATATTAGCATTAGTTGCTGGTAGTGGTGATAGTAGCAGTAGTAGTAGCAGCAGCAGCAGCAGCAGCAGCAAGCAGCAAGCAGCAGCAGCAGTAGTAGTAGAAGAAAAAGAAGAAAAAGATAAAGAAGAAGAGATGAAGAAGAGAAGGAGAAAAAGATAATTAGCATTCATTAGATGTTGAAGTAGTAGCAGCAGCTGAAAAATAAGAAGAGGAAGAAAAAAAAAACGCTTGTTCTTATTTTGTGTCTGACGACATTTTCTGTCAATACAGCATTTTATTTCTGACAAATTGTTTTTGTTCAAAATATGCAGCTAAGACCCAAAAAAAAAGTTTTCAGGTCAGAGTACTGGAAAAAAACTTTGTGGACCATGGTAGAAAGAAAAATGTTGGCCGACCAGGGTACTAATAATTTTTTGGTGAAAAATCACCCATGCAGGCCAGGCCAGAATGAGTCTATTATGAGAATAATGCTGTGTGGTATCCTGTGTGTACAGATGAAAGTGGCTATTCATCAGCCCCACATTGAGTGCCGGCATTCAGGTTGTCCTTCTGTTTGCCTTCAATGCAAACTGGGCATAGCTGTTCTGTTTGTAGGAAAGTTAAGGCATTTGGATTGTAGGAAGATAAATAGGAGAGTTTGTAGGTATGTAGAATAGATAGATAGATGGATGGATGGGTGGGTGGATTTTAGATTAGTTAATGAATAGACAGACAGACTGGCAGACAGACATATATATATAGGTGGGTGGGCAGGCAGACATATTCATGATTGTATGGCTAGTGAAAACATTTCATTAATGAATCTGTGAACATAATGATGCTCTTTTATTCAGTAATGAATCTGTGAACATAATGATGCTCTTTTATTCAGTAATGAATCTGTGAACATAATGATGCACTTTTATTCAGTAATGAATCTGTGAACATAATGATGCTCTTTTATTTAGTAATGAATCTGTGAACATAATGATGCTCTTTTATTCAGTAATGAATCTGTGAACATAATGATGCTCTTTTATTCAGTAATGAATCTGTGAACATAATGATGCTCTTTTATTCAGTAATGAATCTGTGAACATAATGATGCTCTTTTATTCAGACAGAACCATGGAGCAGCTGAGGTCAGCATGGAAAGATCACCCTTATATTGTGGCTGGAGCTATAGCTGTGCCTGTTGTTTATATATTGCACAAGAGTATTCGTAGGTAATTATTTATAATTTGTAAATGAGCATATTTTAGCTGCAGTTTATCAACCATTCTGGCAGTGCTGCTGACAATTCTTAGTTTATTTATCTCCTCCTCCTTGTCCTCCTCCTCCTTCTTCATTTCCCTTTTCTTTTGATCCTCGTCTGCCTCACCCTTCCTCTTCCAGAGATTTGAACTCACTTGATTGGTAACTGTGTTAACTATAATTTGTCTCCCTTGTGAGCCCTGGTAACATCCCCTTTCACTGCACACTTTTCAATGGTAATGTGAGTCAAGGATCCATTTTCACACCACTAAACCTATTGGGTATATGGTGCTAGCCCTGTATGGTTAGACCAATCAGCACCTGATGGGTGATGTGAACAGTATCACATCAGCCAGTTTTGCTTTTCTGATAACTTTTTAAAACAGGGCCAACTTTGGAGCACATGTCAATAAAAAATTAAAAGAAATCCCACCTCAAGGATGTTTGAACACATTGCCATGGGCCAGAAGGCAAGCATTCTCCGATGTAGACAGGGACGGGGCAAACTCATCGGGTGGCTCTGGCCCCTGAGGAAACTATGAGCCCTTCAAAAAAAAAAAAGTTTAAAGAACCCTTTTACACTCTGAAGGCACATCAGGTATACTGTGTTAGACCCATATTTGTATTGACCAATCAGCTTTCTGTGGGTCATGTAGTCAGTGTGATGCTATATTTTTTTGTTCGTATATCCTTTTACAGGACACCGCTGTCAACATCACCATCTTTCAGCTGATTGTTGATTTCTTGGCAAGATTACGGTAGTAGTTTGCCATTGCTTTCTGAGCAACCAGCTCACATACCCCATAAGTTATTGACGCAGCAAGAAGCACTACCGATTCTCACACACGTCACATTTCTCACGAGAGTATACAGGATTACAGAGAAAGATGTTAAACCCTAGGCCAGGGAGACTGGCAGTATGCCACTGGTCATCTTTATTTCCCAAGACATTCTTTGTACTGCACTGTTGTGGTTTGAAGTGCTACATATAATCTGTACTTTTGTATAGATGTGAAGCATGGACATTGAGCAGACGATCTGAAAAACATCTGATGGCTGTGGAAATGTGGTTTCTGAGGAAAATGCAAAGAATATCATGACAGACAGAAAAACTAATGAACAAAATCATAAACTGATTAGAGAAACTAGATGTAGACAGTCACAACTTTTTGGACACATTATGAGAAGAAATAAATTGGAGAACCTGGTGACAACTGACAAGATTGATGGGAAAAGAACAAGGGGATAGACAGAGAAGTAACTACCTGGATGGCTTGGGCATGTGGTATGGCTGAGACAAGAACTCAGAGCTGATCCACAACTCTGGCGATCGTGTGAGATGGTGAAACATGACCACCCTCGCTTATCGGCATGGCACATGATGATGATGATAAAGTTTGTGATGGAGTGTATGTTAACTGTGTACATGCAAGGATGTGAATGTTTGTGATGGAGTATATGTTAACTGTGTACATGCAAGGATGTGAATGTTTGTGAATGGAGTCTATGTTAACTGTGTACATGACAGGATGTGAATGTTTGTGATGCTTGTGATCAGTAATTGTTGTAGTGTGGTGGTTTCCACTCTGAGAGTGATCAGTAAATGTTGTAGTGTAGTGGTTTCCTCTCTGAAAGTGATCAGCAAATGTTGTAGTTTGGTAGTTTCCACTCTGAGAGTGATCAGTAAATGTTGTAGTGTTTTGGTTTCCACTCTGAGAGGAAAAAAGGTTACATATCACTTGTGGTGATGTAAATGTTTATATGCATGTATAGCAGTGAATCTCAGAATGTTAATAAAGAAACTAGAAAGACATTGACGTGGATAGGCCTTATGTTCATACCAGAATACGATCAGCGTTGCCAGTAGTGGGTTGTGCTCAATATTTAAAACTAGAAAGAACTTGGGAGCAGCAGAAATGTTTCTGTGATGAATGTTGTGAATACCTTGGATGGCCAGAGTAACTAACAACTGCCGCCTGGAAGTGGCTAATGAAAGCAGGGCATTATACACAACAATTAACCTTGTTCTGTGGTTTAACAATGGGAAGAGAGGCATTGATGAACATCATGGTGACTTGAGAGCAGGACATTATACACAACAATTAACCTTGGGAAGAGAGGCATTGATGAACATCATGGTGACTTGAGAGCAGGCATGTGGGCAAAAGGACTTCCTGCAAAGGACATGCATAAGGAAACGCTTCCTGTTTATGCTGACAAATGTTTGTCCCGTAAAGCGGTCCATAGCTGGGTAGAAACATTTTCTCAAGGACACTGTAAAATTGTTGATGAAATCCGATCTGGTCATCCTGTTGAGATTGCAACAGAAGCATCCATGCAATTGTTATCATATTTAGTTATTTTTCTACAGCCATTTGTGACTTACTTATTGACTTCCCTTAATATATTATATTAAATAACGAGGCCTCGCTTGCCACTTTCTAACAGCTGGCGGGCCACAGTTCGGAAACCACTGATCTAAGAGGATGGTTTGATCCATAGAATTGATCCAGATCACCTGGGATCGAGGTCTTGGCAAGACAAGAACCCCTGCATTTGATAATGATGCTGTTGGATTCCTGAAGGATGACATTCCACTGCACTAGTACTCTGGGATTGTCGCATCTTGCATACATATACATCTGAGCTGTCAGCTAACTAATTAATCATTCTTCAATTAGTGTTGTTAGTTAATTTGCTGTGACAGTACATTATGACACAGGTGATTGTCTGATGTAGCGAAACATGAACACCCCCTCCCCCACCTTTGCTTTTAGGCATGGCACATGATGATGATGATTAATGAATGAGGATCATAACTAGATGTCACATAATTCTCTCAAAACAGAAAAAAAAAGCAGAAGAATATTAACTAATGTGTAACATTAATTGGCAAATGTTCTCCTGCATTTACACATAAACAAAGAAGAATATTAACTAATGTGTAACATTAATTGGCAAATGTTCTCCTGTATTTACACATAAACAAAGAAGACGAATATGAACTAATGTGTAACATTAATTGGCAAATGTTCTCCGGTATTTACACAGAAACAAAGAAGAATATTAACTAATGTGTAACATTAATTGGCAAATGTTCTCCTGCATTTACACATAAACAAAGAAGAATATTAACTAATGTGTAACATTAATTGGCAAATGTTCTCCTGTATTTACACATAAACAAAGAAGAATATTAACTAATGTGTAACATTAATTGGCAAATGTTCTCCGGTATTTACACAGAAACAAAGAAGAAGAATATTAACTAATGTGTAACATTAATTGGCTAACGTTCTCCTGTATTTACACATAAACAAAGAAGAATATTAACTAATGTGTAACATTAATTGGCAAATGTTCTCCTGCATTTACACATAAACAAAGAAGAATATTAACTAATGTGTAACATTAATTGGCAAATGTTCTCCTGTATTTACACATAAACAAAGAAGACGAATATGAACTAATGTGTAACATTAATTGGCAAATGTTCTCCGGTATTTACACAGAAACAAAGAAGAATATTAACTAATGTGTAACATTAATTGGCAAATGTTCTCCTGCATTTACACATAAACAAAGAAGAATATTAACTAATGTGTAACATTAATTGGCAAATGTTCTCCTGTATTTACACATAAACAAAGAAGAATATTAACTAATGTGTAACATTAATTGGCAAATGTTCTCCGGTATTTACACAGAAACAAAGAAGAAGAATATTAACTAATGTGTAACATTAATTGGCTAACGTTCTCCTGTATTTACACATAAACAAAGAAGAATATTAACTAATGTGTAACATTAATTGGCTAACGTTCTCCTGTATTTACACAGACGTTCTTGTCAACCTGAAATTGAATGTCCACCAAACACTGTCATACTGCACCAGCAGCCTCGTGGACCATATGCACCATCCATGTCAAACTTCCCTTTGAAACTGGAGACTTTCTTAAGAATGGCCCAAATCCCTTATATTGTAAGTAATTTATACAGCCAAATCTCTATTTGTCTGTTAACACAGGCACACATATACATGTACACATCAAAGCACCCACACACTCCATGGAAATTATCTTTGTGGGACAAGTTTTGTATCATTATTACTGACCAAGTATATGTGAAGAAGACTTCACATTTCTTTGGCAATAGCTGCTGTTATTATCTATGTTTAAAGACTGTTCTGTAGGGCTGAGTTTATCTCAGGGCTGGGCTGATGTACAGGACAGGGAACCTGCTGCTGATAATAGTATATCCCTGGACTAATGTGCTAGCAGCTGGATGTACTAATGGCTATTGTTATACATATATACATGAGTGTGTGTGTGTGTGAGAGAGAGAGAGAGAGAGAGAGAGAGAGAGAGAGAGAGAGTGTGTGTGTGTGAGAGTGAGTGAGTGTGAGAGTGTGTGTGAGTGAGAGAGAGAGAGAGAGAGAGAGAGATAGATTGGTTGAATGTGTATTTGTGAGAGCAAGTACATGTGTATGTGTGAGAAAGTGAATGAGTGAGTGTGTGTAACAAAGCATGAGTGTGTGTGCAAGTACGGGTGAGCTAGTGTGAGTGTGTGTAAATTATCATGTGTGTACATGCATGTGTGTGTGAGTGTATGCGTAACTGAGTGATTGAATGCATGAGTAGTACAAGCTAGTTATTTTTGCTAATCAAGCATGTGTGTGTGTGAGTGAGTGTGTGAATTATCATGTGTTTACATGCATGTGAGTGTGTGTATGTGAAGTTAATGTTACAGTTTAATTAGTTAGTTAGTTAGTCGACAGATCATCCTCGTTGCACATCGAACCATTCAGTCCATAAGTGCTCGGATCCCCTCATCAGCAAATCCCGCAGCGTGTAGCTGCTAACGACGCCAGTTCTGTGTTGGTTTATCAATCTTCTTTGGCTTCCTGCGTAGTGTTCTTGTTTGGCCACCCCTCTTTTAATTTGCTGCTCTCGCAGTCTGGCCATTGTTGTAGATTCACAGTCATCACTTGGTTCTCGCAAAAGTCTCACTTCTCGTAGAGCATTCAGAATGTGAGCCTGGTCCATGGCGCGTCCGCCCTCTACAGTAGCCTCACCTGCGAGCTTGTCAGCCCGCTCATTTCCTTGTACTCCCGCATGCCCTGGCACGAAGATGAAACTAATCTTTGCCAGCCGAGACCGCTTCAGAGGCAGCAACCATTCTCTTCGGATCGACCCCTCCTCTATCCTCTTGATCATGTTCATTGAGTCGCTAAGGAAACAAGCCCTAGTGAATGTCTGTGTCTCGAGCCATGTTATTGCTTTACTTACTGCCATGACTTCCATGGACAGTTTAATTGACTATCCTGTCAGACAAGATCCTGACAACATCGTGTGAGTTTTCATTCCATGAAGTCAACAAGAATGGTTGGCCTTAGATTTCTTCTTTGCTTCCAGTGACATGTATCCCCCAATGTATTGTAGGCCCTCAGTCATCTCATGTCATGTCTCCTATCATTTGCCATCTCCTGCACATGTCCTCCCTCCCCACATATTAATCATCTCTGTCTTTAATTATCCTCTCCATGCATTTTTATATCTCCTTCTATTTCTTTGCCCTGTGGGATGCCAAGGAAGGTGGCCCTGGATTACTATGGGGAAACAGTCTACCCTGAGATGAAGAAACTGGGCTGTGACTTGGTTAGGCTTTCTCTGAAGCATGGTTTTGGCAAAAGATCATTTTCATTGCATCCGGTTATGTCCACAAGTGCTCCAGGATTCTCCCATCGATCAGCAGAGAGAATCCCAGCACAGTAATTGCAGATTAGTGTAATTAATTAATTACTTAATTAATTAATAAATTAAGGTCTGTTAAAAAAAGGTTTAAATGTTTTAACAGAATCACCAATTTGGAGCTTATGGAGAGAACCATACAAATACCAATGAATAAAGAGATGAAGAAAAGACTCTAACGTTAGATAGGGCATACACTGAGACACTGAGGGCATACACTGAGGGCGTACACTGAGGGCATACACTGAGGGCATACACTGAGACACTGAGGGCATACACTGAGGGCATACACTGAGAAAACCTGAGAAAAATATAACTAGAGAGGCCTATGTCTGGAATCCACAAGGCAAAAGAAATAGAGGAATACTCAAAAACACTTAGAGAAAAGAGGTAGAGGCAGAAATGTGCATATGCAATGAGCAGAGCTGCATGGTATAGCTAACAATAGGATGAGTTGTTGTGAGATGGCTGAAGGCCTGTGCCCCAGTGGGGGAATAAAAGGTGAAAAAATAACAACTGACAATATATGAACAATGAAACATAACTGGGAATTGTGAAGGAGGTGCATGGCTTTTACATACATTTATGTGCAGTAGTTTCATTGTAATGATGTAAGATTGAGATAGGTAGCAGTCTTGCATTGAATAATCTGACATGCCATGGCTTAATATTCTTCAGAATGACTTAAGTGGAAAGTTCTCCCCAAAAGGAAAGACACCATTTATGACCTTCAATGGCGAGGTTGTTTCTGACTCTCAGTTCTGCATTGAGCACTTAAACAAGAAGTTAAACACTGACCTCAACAAAGACCTCAGCAAGGAGCAACGGGCAGTAGCTAAAGCCATGCAGGTCATGGTGGATGAGCATCTGTACTGGTAAATATGATCTCCATATATGAAAAACTTCTATTTGTTTCCTTTCTATTTACTGTACCCTGTATGAATCAGCTATGATTCTCCAATCATCCCTGACATTGATCCTTTAATGCAGTTGATGTTTCTTATATTATTATTAGCCATTTATGCTTTCCACACACATTTTTCTCTATACACATATTTCTCCACACACATCTTTCTCCATACACATCTTTCTCTACACACATTTCTCTATACACATTTTTCTCTGTACACATCTATACACTCATCTTTCTCTATACACATCTTTCTCCACACACATCTTTCTCCCCATACATCTTTCTCTATATACATCTTTCTTTATACACACCTTTCGCTATATACATCTTTCTCTGTACACATATTTCTCTATGTACAGCAGGCTGGCTATGCTTGGCTATGAGGATTTACACAATCACGTCAACAATCAGCCATATGTAACAAGTCCTCTACGGAAGTGTTCTTTCATCATGGCCTCTCGCATCATGACCTCTCTCATCACGAGCTCTCTCATCACGACCTCTCTCATCATGACCTCTCGCATCATGACCTCTCTCATCACGAGCTCTCTCATCACGACCTCTCTCATCATGACCTCTCGCATCATGACCTCTCTCATCACGAGCTCTCTCATCACGACCTCTCTCATCATGACCTCTCGCATCATGACCTCTCTCATCACGACCTCTCTCATCACGACCTCTCTCATCATGACCTCTCTCATCATGACCTCTCGCATCATGACCTCTCTCATCACGACCTCTCTCATCACGACCTCTCTCATCATGACCTCTTTCATCATGACCTGCCAACAGATTCTCCATCCCCAGTTCCCCTGCCTCAAGCATTCCCATGACCTTGGTATTTTCAGTGTTCTCTGTCCATCTTCATGATAGTCAGTCCCTGCTTCTTCTTTCATGACCTTAGCCTTCCATCAATATTCTTTCTAAACCATTGTGCAGAATATGTTCTTCTTTGTCCATAGTATTATAAGATTATTTTTCTGTAAGTTCTAAGTTCAACAGCCTTGATTTTCCTCTTTAGTGATTACCAAATGGTCTGCGATTTACATCTATATGTTGCCACCAGAAAGATGCATGTTTCTTTAATTTGTGTGCTGGTGTCATGTCCTAGACTCTTCTAACATGGTTTAACCTCTGTATGGCTAGGACCAGTATCCATTAGACGTCTTTAAAATAGTCCATGATATAGTTATTTATTGAGCCAAAATATCCAAATTTTGTGTCATTTTTAATTTCTTTATTGTTAATTGTGGTTTTCGGGTGATATAATTTTGTCTGTAGGCATTATTTTGGTTTTCTTTTCAAGTTATGAAAAATATGTTTGTCTTCACTGTCTTTCGACAGACAGGATTAATTCTTCTAATCACTGAGCACAATTGGAGAGGTCTATCTCGTCTGCACTTAAAATAGCTTAAAATGTAGGCCAATTCCCAATTCCAATTTAAAAAAAAAAAATTCCCAATTTGGTCTCGTCTAACCTGCCTCTTCAGCTTTGGTTATTGTTGAGATCCATGGTTTTTGTGGGTATTTTTACCCTGTTTCTTGTCTTGTGCGCTCTTACGAGTAAGTCCTATCTCGGACTGGTTATGTAAGCGTTTGTCTGTGACATCAGCTGGGGGGGGGGGGGGGGGGGTGTTGGTCAGCGGCTGTCCTTAGTTTGTGTCTCCGCTTGTGGTTTCTTTTGTTAGTGAAATCTCCTGGCTCATCTGGCTTGACTGGTTGTAGTCCTTATAATGATTTTTTATTTGGTATTTTTGCCTCCTTTTTTTGTGTATTGCCTGTTGAAGCTTTTTGATGTGATTTGCCTCCTTGCGCCTTTTTTTCACATTCACGTTTGAGTTCTTGCTGTCTTTCAATTGCTTCCTCCGTGGTCAGCCATGGAATGATCTCTCCGTCATCTATATAGTATTGCCATGGGTGTTCGTCATCCTGCCATAAATCTGGTTCTTCAGCGGTACAGCAGGGCATTGGTTTCCCCTTGGGTTTCTTGTACTTCTTTGCTTTTTCTTCCATGTGCCTTCTGTATTCCTTGCACTTGAGTTCGTGTATCTCAGCGATTTCTTTATCAGTAAATACTGGCGATATCGGGGTGTCCTCTATGCCATCATCAGGGTGCTCATCTCGGTTTTCTTCGAGTGTCTGGCGGGATATTGGCTTCCCTTTGAATGTTTCGGGAATCGTGGTTGGGCTGCTGGCTTTCGCTTGCGATTCAGGCTCAGTCTCTTGGTTTTCATCTTGCGGTTTCTCTTTGATTTCTTGTATAGCTTCTGTTGGTTTGTTTTAGAAATATTCCATTTCAGCTTTTTGTTGTTCTCGCTCTGATTTAATTGTTTGTAGGATTTTTTCGTTCTCCTTCTTTATCAGTGCCATATGTTCCACTTCTTGCTTGATGTTTTGCTGGATCTCCTTTATTTCAGCAAGCAGCTTTTCATTGTCGCTGGTCGGTGCCGGTGATTGAAGCAGCTTGATTTACTTCTTTAGCTCATCTATCTGGTCTTGCAGTTGAGCTTTTTCCGCTTGTGAGATGCCCGTGGCTGTATCGCACCTCCGCATTGCATCCTTATATGGAGTCTTTGTGGTGATGGTGAACTTTAAGACGTCTCTGTGTCTTTGAAGGTACGGACAGCCTAAGTATCTTGCTCCATGCTTGTCCAGGCAGTTGGCACACTTTCTTTTGTTGTTGGGTGCTCAGAAGTCGTGTCCAGCTTGGTCAGCGGACACTCCTTGAAGGCGTGGTGATCGGCGCAGTACCAGCATATTTCCGTCTTACTGCGACATGCTGCTCTGCTGTGGCCGGCCCTCTGGCATCTGGAACATTGATTGACTCTTGGGATGAATCTCTCTGGTTGTTGTGTTTTCTTGTTGATTGCTACTGTGGTCGGCATCTCGCTGCCCTCTGTCGTCACCACCGCCAAGGTTATAGGAATCTTGGAGTAGGTGAGGAGTCGCTCCGCCTTCAAGAATCTGATGTGGAGATTGTCTTCTCGAAACTGCTTCAGGATTTCTTCGTCTGATAGCTCCACTTGGATACGCTTGACAACCCACTTGCTTGTCGGTGTGTCAGTGTTTCCAACTCTGGTGTCTTTCTCCTCCCTCTGCTTCTCAGTAGGCTTGGCTCTTTTTTGTGGTGGGATGTCATCTTCCTTCCTCCTGGTAGCTTCATTAGAGGTTACTTGAGGTTCCTGTTGTTTGCTGCAGCTCGCAGGTGGATTCTCTCCGCTCATCTTCTTGTCGGCTCCCATGCTGCGCATCTTGGTTGCCACATGTCTTTTGGTGTTCTTGCCACATACCATTTTCCCCCATATCAGGCTTCTTGACTTGTTCAGGTGACTTGTCTTGTTAGCGCTCGAAGTTGCGAATGTGACGACGCGACAAAATGCACTTCCAATTTCCAATTCCAATTTTCAAAAAAAAAATAATTCCAAATTCAGTCTCATTTAACCTCCCTCCTCACAAATGTAGGCCGGTCAGGTTTTCTTTAAATGGATCATGTTACGTCTAAAAAATGTCTACTACCAGTCTTATTGTGCAGTAAGTGCTTTACAAACTCGTAATCTGTCACCATCTCCCCAGCCACATGTATTGTTATGCCCAGGGTGTGCTTAGTGTCCTGTGTTCACTATCATTGTCTCCTCTTCCAGAAACTACACTTTCTCTGTCTAAACCAGTGCTCACGTTAGTGGAGTGGTGCTTAGTGTCCTGTGTTCACTATCATTGTCTCCTCTTCCAGAAACTACACTTTCTCTGTCTAAACCAGTGCTCACGTTAGTGGAGTGGTGCTTAGTGTCCTGTGTTCACTATCATTGTCTCCTCTTCCAGAAACTACACTTTCTCTGTCTAAACCAGTGCTCACGTTAGTGGAGTGGTGCTTAGTGTCCTGTGTTCACTATCATTGTCTCCTCTTCCAGAAACTACACTTTCTCTGTCTAAACCAGTGCTCACGTTAGTGGAGTGGTGCTTAGTGTCCTGTGTTCACTATCATTGTCTCCTCTTCCAGAAACTACACTTTCTCTGTCTAAACCAGTGCTCACGTTAGTGGAGTGGTGCTTAGTGTCCTGTGTTCACTATCATTGTCTCCTCTTCCAGAAACTACACTTTCTCTGTCTAAACCAGTGCTCACGTTAGTGGAGTGGTGCTTAGTGTCCTGTGTTCACTATCATTGTCTCCTCTTCCAGAAACTACACTTTCTCTGTCTAAACCAGTGCTCACGTTAGTGGAGTGGTGCTTAGTGTCCTGTGTTCACTATCATTGTCTCCTCTTCCAGAAACTACACTTTCTCTGTCTAAACCAGTGCTCACGTTAGTGGAGTGGTGCTTAGTGTCCTGTGTTCACTATCATTGTCTCCTCTTCCAGAAACTACACTTTCTCTGTCTAAACCAGTGCTCACGTTAGTGGAGTGGTGCTTAGTGTCCTGTGTTCACTATCATTGTCTCCTCTTCCAGAAACTACACTTTCTCTGTCTAAACCAGTGCTCACGTTAGTGGAGTGGTGCTTAGTGTCCTGTGTTCACTATCATTGTCTCCTCTTCCAGAAACTACACTTTCTCTGTCTAAACCAGTGCTCACGTTAGTGGAGTGGTGCTTAGTGTCCTGTGTTCACTATCATTGTCTCCTCTTCCAGAAACTACACTTTCTCTGTCTAAACCAGTGCTCACGTTAGTGGAGTGGTGCTTAGTGTCCTGTGTTCACTATCATTGTCTCCTCTTCCAGAAACTACACTTTCTCTGTCTAAACCAGTGCTCACGTTAGTGGAGTGGTGCTTAGTGTCCTGTGTTCACTATCATTGTCTCCTCTTCCAGAAACTACACTTTCTCTGTCTAAACCAGTGCTCACGTTAGTGGAGTGGTGCTTAGTGTCCTGTGTTCACTATCATTGTCTCCTCTTCCAGAAACTACACTTTCTCTGTCTAAACCAGTGCTCACGTTAGTGGAGTGGTGCTTAGTGTCCTGTGTTCACTATCATTGTCTCCTCTTCCAGAAACTACACTTTCTCTGTCTAAACCAGTGCTCACGTTAGTGGAGTGGTGCTTAGTGTCCTGTGTTCACTATCATTGTCTCCTCTTCCAGAAACTACACTTTCTCTGTCTAAACCAGTGCTCACGTTAGTGGAGTGGTGCTTAGTGTCCTGTGTTCACTATCATTGTCTCCTCTTCCAGAAACTACACTTTCTCTGTCTAAACCAGTGCTCACGTTAGTGGAGTGGTGCTTAGTGTCCTGTGTTCACTATCATTGTCTCCTCTTCCAGAAACTACACTTTCTCTGTCTAAACCAGTGCTCACGTTAGTGGAGTGGTGCTTAGTGTCCTGTGTTCACTATCATTGTCTCCTCTTCCAGAAACTACACTTTCTCTGTCTAAACCAGTGCTCACGTTAGTGGAGTGGTGCTTAGTGTCCTGTGTTCACTATCATTGTCTCCTCTTCCAGAAACTACACTTTCTCTGTCTAAACCAGTGCTCACGTTAGTGGAGTGGTGCTTAGTGTCCTGTGTTCACTATCATTGTCTCCTCTTCCAGAAACTACACTTTCTCTGTCTAAACCAGTGCTCACGTTAGTGGAGTGGTGCTTAGTGTCCTGTGTTCACTATCATTGTCTCCTCTTCCAGAAACTACACTTTCTCTGTCTAAACCAGTGCTCACGTTAGTGGAGTGGTGCTTAGTGTCCTGTGTTCACTATCATTGTCTCCTCTTCCAGAAACTACACTTTCTCTGTCTAAACCAGTGCTCACGTTAGTGGAGTGGTGCTTAGTGTCCTGTGTTCACTATCATTGTCTCCTCTTCCAGAAACTACACTTTCTCTGTCTAAACCAGTGCTCACGTTAGTGGAGTGGTGCTTAGTGTCCTGTGTTCACTATCATTGTCTCCTCTTCCAGAAACTACACTTTCTCTGTCTAAACCAGTGCTCACGTTAGTGGAGTGGTGCTTAGTGTCCTGTGTTCACTATCATTGTCTCCTCTTCCAGAAACTACACTTTCTCTGTCTAAACCAGTGCTCACGTTAGTGGAGTGGTGCTTAGTGTCCTGTGTTCACTATCATTGTCTCCTCTTCCAGAAACTACACTTTCTCTGTCTAAACCAGTGCTCACGTTAGTGGAGTGGTGCTTAGTGTCCTGTGTTCACTATCATTGTCTCCTCTTCCAGAAACTACACTTTCTCTGTCTAAACCAGTGCTCACGTTAGTGGAGTGGTGCTTAGTGTCCTGTGTTCACTATCATTGTCTCCTCTTCCAGAAACTACACTTTCTCTGTCTAAACCAGTGCTCACGTTAGTGGAGTGGTGCTTAGTGTCCTGTGTTCACTATCATTGTCTCCTCTTCCAGAAACTACACTTTCTCTGTCTAAACCAGTGCTCACGTTAGTGGAGTGGTGCTTAGTGTCCTGTGTTCACTATCATTGTCTCCTCTTCCAGAAACTACACTTTCTCTGTCTAAACCAGTGCTCACGTTAGTGGAGTGGTGCTTAGTGTCCTGTGTTCACTATCATTGTCTCCTCTTCCAGAAACTACACTTTCTCTGTCTAAACCAGTGCTCACGTTAGTGGAGTGGTGCTTAGTGTCCTGTGTTCACTATCATTGTCTCCTCTTCCAGAAACTACACTTTCTCTGTCTAAACCAGTGCTCACGTTAGTGGAGTGGTGCTTAGTGTCCTGTGTTCACTATCATTGTCTCCTCTTCCAGAAACTACACTTTCTCTGTCTAAACCAGTGCTCACGTTAGTGGAGTGGTGCTTAGTGTCCTGTGTTCACTATCATTGTCTCCTCTTCCAGAAACTACACTTTCTCTGTCTAAACCAGTGCTCACGTTAGTGGAGTGGTGCTTAGTGTCCTGTGTTCACTATCATTGTCTCCTCTTCCAGAAACTACACTTTCTCTGTCTAAACCAGTGCTCACGTTAGTGGAGTGGTGCTTAGTGTCCTGTGTTCACTATCATTGTCTCCTCTTCCAGAAACTACACTTTCTCTGTCTAAACCAGTGCTCACGTTAGTGGAGTGGTGCTTAGTGTCCTGTGTTCACTATCATTGTCTCCTCTTCCAGAAACTACACTTTCTCTGTCTAAACCAGTGCTCACGTTAGTGGAGTGGTGCTTAGTGTCCTGTGTTCACTATCATTGTCTCCTCTTCCAGAAACTACACTTTCTCTGTCTAAACCAGTGCTCACGTTAGTGGAGTGGTGCTTAGTGTCCTGTGTTCACTATCATTGTCTCCTCTTCCAGAAACTACACTTTCTCTGTCTAAACCAGTGCTCACGTTAGTGGAGTGGTGCTTAGTGTCCTGTGTTCACTATCATTGTCTCCTCTTCCAGAAACTACACTTTCTCTGTCTAAACCAGTGCTCACGTTAGTGGAGTGGTGCTTAGTGTCCTGTGTTCACTATCATTGTCTCCTCTTCCAGAAACTACACTTTCTCTGTCTAAACCAGTGCTCACGTTAGTGGAGTGGTGCTTAGTGTCCTGTGTTCACTATCATTGTCTCCTCTTCCAGAAACTACACTTTCTCTGTCTAAACCAGTGCTCACGTTAGTGGAGTGGTGCTTAGTGTCCTGTGTTCACTATCATTGTCTCCTCTTCCAGAAACTACACTTTCTCTGTCTAAACCAGTGCTCACGTTAGTGGAGTGGTGCTTAGTGTCCTGTGTTCACTATCATTGTCTCCTCTTCCAGAAACTACACTTTCTCTGTCTAAACCAGTGCTCACGTTAGTGGAGTGGTGCTTAGTGTCCTGTGTTCACTATCATTGTCTCCTCTTCCAGAAACTACACTTTCTCTGTCTAAACCAGTGCTCACGTTAGTGGAGTGGTGCTTAGTGTCCTGTGTTCACTATCATTGTCTCCTCTTCCAGAAACTACACTTTCTCTGTCTAAACCAGTGCTCACGTTAGTGGAGTGGTGCTTAGTGTCCTGTGTTCACTATCATTGTCTCCTCTTCCAGAAACTACACTTTCTCTGTCTAAACCAGTGCTCACGTTAGTGGAGTGGTGCTTAGTGTCCTGTGTTCACTATCATTGTCTCCTCTTCCAGAAACTACACTTTCTCTGTCTAAACCAGTGCTCACGTTAGTGGAGTGGTGCTTAGTGTCCTGTGTTCACTATCATTGTCTCCTCTTCCAGAAACTACACTTTCTCTGTCTAAACCAGTGCTCACGTTAGTGGAGTGGTGCTTAGTGTCCTGTGTTCACTATCATTGTCTCCTCTTCCAGAAACTACACTTTCTCTGTCTAAACCAGTGCTCACGTTAGTGGAGTGGTGCTTAGTGTCCTGTGTTCACTATCATTGTCTCCTCTTCCAGAAACTACACTTTCTCTGTCTAAACCAGTGCTCACGTTAGTGGAGTGGTGCTTAGTGTCCTGTGTTCACTATCATTGTCTCCTCTTCCAGAAACTACACTTTCTCTGTCTAAACCAGTGCTCACGTTAGTGGAGTGGTGCTTAGTGTCCTGTGTTCACTATCATTGTCTCCTCTTCCAGAAACTACACTTTCTCTGTCTAAACCAGTGCTCACGTTAGTGGAGTGGTGCTTAGTGTCCTGTGTTCACTATCATTGTCTCCTCTTCCAGAAACTACACTTTCTCTGTCTAAACCAGTGCTCACGTTAGTGGAGTGGTGCTTAGTGTCCTGTGTTCACTATCATTGTCTCCTCTTCCAGAAACTACACTTTCTCTGTCTAAACCAGTGCTCACGTTAGTGGAGTGGTGCTTAGTGTCCTGTGTTCACTATCATTGTCTCCTCTTCCAGAAACTACACTTTCTCTGTCTAAACCAGTGCTCACGTTAGTGGAGTGGTGCTTAGTGTCCTGTGTTCACTATCATTGTCTCCTCTTCCAGAAACTACACTTTCTCTGTCTAAACCAGTGCTCACGTTAGTGGAGTGGTGCTTAGTGTCCTGTGTTCACTATCATTGTCTCCTCTTCCAGAAACTACACTTTCTCTGTCTAAACCAGTGCTCACGTTAGTGGAGTGGTGCTTAGTGTCCTGTGTTCACTATCATTGTCTCCTCTTCCAGAAACTACACTTTCTCTGTCTAAACCAGTGCTCACGTTAGTGGAGTGGTGCTTAGTGTCCTGTGTTCACTATCATTGTCTCCTCTTCCAGAAACTACACTTTCTCTGTCTAAACCAGTGCTCACGTTAGTGGAGTGGTGCTTAGTGTCCTGTGTTCACTATCATTGTCTCCTCTTCCAGAAACTACACTTTCTCTGTCTAAACCAGTGCTCACGTTAGTGGAGTGGTGCTTAGTGTCCTGTGTTCACTATCATTGTCTCCTCTTCCAGAAACTACACTTTCTCTGTCTAAACCAGTGCTCACGTTAGTGGAGTGGTGCTTAGTGTCCTGTGTTCACTATCATTGTCTCCTCTTCCAGAAACTACACTTTCTCTGTCTAAACCAGTGCTCACGTTAGTGGAGTGGTGCTTAGTGTCCTGTGTTCACTATCATTGTCTCCTCTTCCAGAAACTACACTTTCTCTGTCTAAACCAGTGCTCACGTTAGTGGAGTGGTGCTTAGTGTCCTGTGTTCACTATCATTGTCTCCTCTTCCAGAAACTACACTTTCTCTGTCTAAACCAGTGCTCACGTTAGTGGAGTGGTGCTTAGTGTCCTGTGTTCACTATCATTGTCTCCTCTTCCAGAAACTACACTTTCTCTGTCTAAACCAGTGCTCACGTTAGTGGAGTGGTGCTTAGTGTCCTGTGTTCACTATCATTGTCTCCTCTTCCAGAAACTACACTTTCTCTGTCTAAACCAGTGCTCACGTTAGTGGAGTGGTGCTTAGTGTCCTGTGTTCACTATCATTGTCTCCTCTTCCAGAAACTACACTTTCTCTGTCTAAACCAGTGCTCACGTTAGTGGAGTGGTGCTTAGTGTCCTGTGTTCACTATCATTGTCTCCTCTTCCAGAAACTACACTTTCTCTGTCTAAACCAGTGCTCACGTTAGTGGAGTGGTGCTTAGTGTCCTGTGTTCACTATCATTGTCTCCTCTTCCAGAAACTACACTTTCTCTGTCTAAACCAGTGCTCACGTTAGTGGAGTGGTGCTTAGTGTCCTGTGTTCACTATCATTGTCTCCTCTTCCAGAAACTACACTTTCTCTGTCTAAACCAGTGCTCACGTTAGTGGAGTGGTGCTTAGTGTCCTGTGTTCACTATCATTGTCTCCTCTTCCAGAAACTACACTTTCTCTGTCTAAACCAGTGCTCACGTTAGTGGAGTGGTGCTTAGTGTCCTGTGTTCACTATCATTGTCTCCTCTTCCAGAAACTACACTTTCTCTGTCTAAACCAGTGCTCACGTTAGTGGAGTGGTGCTTAGTGTCCTGTGTTCACTATCATTGTCTCCTCTTCCAGAAACTACACTTTCTCTGTCTAAACCAGTGCTCACGTTAGTGGAGTGGTGCTTAGTGTCCTGTGTTCACTATCATTGTCTCCTCTTCCAGAAACTACACTTTCTCTGTCTAAACCAGTGCTCACGTTAGTGGAGTGGTGCTTAGTGTCCTGTGTTCACTATCATTGTCTCCTCTTCCAGAAACTACACTTTCTCTGTCTAAACCAGTGCTCACGTTAGTGGAGTGGTGCTTAGTGTCCTGTGTTCACTATCATTGTCTCCTCTTCCAGAAACTACACTTTCTCTGTCTAAACCAGTGCTCACGTTAGTGGAGTGGTGCTTAGTGTCCTGTGTTCACTATCATTGTCTCCTCTTCCAGAAACTACACTTTCTCTGTCTAAACCAGTGCTCACGTTAGTGGAGTGGTGCTTAGTGTCCTGTGTTCACTATCATTGTCTCCTCTTCCAGAAACTACACTTTCTCTGTCTAAACCAGTGCTCATGTTAGTGGAGTGGTGCGCAGCTATGCTGATAATGTCATGGGCACAGTTAGATGAGGGTTCGACCCCCCTCCATTCATCATCTGCTAAAGTGATAAAAAAAAAAGGTGGCCACTTATTTACACATGTATTCAGACCTATACAGTTGGATGATCATGGCACATCACAGGCGATTGAGGGGAAAGAACAAGGGGAAGGCAGAGAAGTAAATATCTGGATTGCTTGAGACCATGGGTCATGGTTGAGACAAAAACACAGAGCTGATCCATGACTCTGGTGATAGTGTAAGATAGCGAAATATGACTGTCCCCGCATAGAGGCATGGCACATGATGATGATGATGTTGTATGGAGAACAGAAATGTAGTTAACAACTAAAATCATTATTTGTAAACTACAAATATTCAATAACTGGTGCCTGCACATAATAGACAGACTAAAATTGTCTGACAGAATGAATCATTAATGTGTAGTTTAGGGAGAAAACTAGTCATAATCCAGCAAATCAAGACATGAGGAAAAGACACAGCCACTGGATAGGACACCCACTGAGCCTGTTAATTATGCAGTAATAGAAATTACCGCAATTTTTCTGTAATATGAAAGAAAGAGATTATATATGTATGTATATCTGCATGCCTACCTACCTCAGGTTATTATTTCAAACATCATATTCATGTCTATTCCTCAGGACATTTGGATACTTCAGATGGGTTTATGACAAAACAGCGAAAATGGTCAGACTTGGCATTACAGATTCATCATTTGTAATATGGATGATTCAGAGGCAGGTGAGAAAGGTACTGCATAATCAAGGCGTAGGCAGACACAATGCACAAGAGGTCAAGCACATCATGCTGACTGACCTGCAGGCGTTGGCTGATTATTTGGGTAAGGACCAGCTGTCTTAGAGAGAAAATATTTTACTGATTGTTTGATTGGCTAGGCTCAGGGAGTGTGTCACATTGAAACTTTTCATCAGATTGTATTGTATTATATTGTATTGTAGTGTAGTGTATTGTATTGTAGTGTATTGTATTGTATTGTATTGTATTGTATAGTGTATTGTATTGTATTGTATTGTATTGTATTGTATTGTATTTATGCCAGTAATATCCTGTTCAACCCTACTGGATTATAATTGGGATATATAGTGTCTATTATTATTTCATTTAATGGCTATTTATGTTTTTCTGTTTTTCTAGGTTGTAATTTTCTATTTCGTATGTTAGTTAGTTAGTTAATCGACAGATCATCCTCATTGCACATCAAACTATTCAGTCCATAAGTGCTCAGATCGCCTCCTCAGCAAATCCTGCAGTGTGTAGCGGCTAACAACATCAGTTCTGTGTTGGTTTATCAATGTTCTTTGGCTTCCTGCATAGCGTTCTTATTTGGCCACCCCTCTTTTAATTTGCAGTTCTCGCAGTCTGACCATGGTTGCAAATTCACAGTCATCACTTGGTTCTCGCAAAAGTCTTACTTCTCGTAGAGCATTCAGAATGTCAGCCTGGTCCATGGCGCGTCTGCTCTCCACAGTAGCCTTACCTGTGAGCTTGTCAGCCCGCTCATTTCCTTGTACTCCTGCATGCCCTGGCCCTAAGATGAAACTAATCTTTGCCAGTCGAGACCGCTCCAGAGACAGCAACCACTCTTTTCGGATCCACCCCATCTCTATCCTCTTGAGCATGCTCATTGAGTCGCTAAGGAAACATGCCCTAGTGAATGTCTGTGTCTTGAGCCATGTTATTGCTTTACTTGCTGCCATGATTTCCATAGTCAGGCTACTTGTGGTCACAACAAAAGCTCCAGAGTCCTCCTTCACAATTCTCCCTCCGGCCTGAGCTGTAAAGGCCCATGAGCTTCTCACATGTTGGACAACCAACCCATCTGTGTTAATGACAGTATCACCGTCCAACGAATTCTCGAAAATCAACGCTTGTACTTCCGCCTCCACGGCAGCCAGATTTTCTTGTCTGCATTTTCTGTCTAGTTGAATGCAAACTGAAAAGGACATATAGAAAACTGTTGGCACTTGTACCCACTCCTTGCCAGGTTCTAAGTCCTCAAGTGAACACACCTGTTGAAGAATGTCCTCGTCTTGACCCATCCACGACCTTCCTCTTTTTAACTTGCTGCCCTTCACCTTCATGATTTCACTATGCAGTGGATATTGTGTGTTTGCGTTAACCCTAAGGTAGGCACGTGCTCTGCAAATTTGTATTCTGTCTCCAATGGTTTGAAAATCAAGAAGGTAGTGCATCGCCCTGCATGTTGTATCTTTTGTACATCCAAGAATAATGCACATAGGTTCGTTCTGTATCCTTTCCATCCTTTCTATCTGCTTATGGCTGAGAGTCAGGACTGCCATCGCATACTCAAAAACAGACATGACCAGCCCCTCGTACAGAAGACACAGATGACGCTGCTCACAGTTTGCTGCTGCCATCACCCGCATTGCAGCCAAACCCCGCTTGGCCTTTGTTATCACCTGGTCTATATGCTCATTAAAAGCAAAGCTTCGATCAAAACGTATCCCCATGTAATTCATTGCCTGCGTTCTTTCCACAGTCTCTGAACACAGATTTACAGTTGGTGTTGGAGTGTTGAAATATGATTATTCAAAGAGAACCATGTCACTGTTGCCTTTGTTGGGATGACCAGTGCCCCAGCTTCAACGCATCAAGTACTTATGCGATTGAGTTTGGTTTGTAGTTCCACAGCAACCTGATCTCTATCCTTACCCTGACGATACACTAAAACATCTTCAGCATATGACAATGTCCTACCAGGTCCAGTGATCTGCTATTGGTGATTCTCACTGTGTAGACGTTGAACAGTACCGGAGATAATGGCGATCCCTGTGGTAGGCTGGATATATTGTTGTTGGTTCCGAAGTCCAACTGCCACATCTAAAAACTACTTTCCGTTGGAAGAGGGCTGCAGCGATCCAACTAAGGAGGAAAGGGCTTATCTTGAGTTAAAGAAGCTGAAGCATTAAACAATCTAATGGTACACAATCGCTGCAGCAAAGGTTTCAATGCCTGAGTGGAAACCTTCATAGACATCATTGGTCCAGGTTTCTCTTTTTGGACGGTACCCTCCCAGGTTAGGTGGGAAAACATCGTGCCCCTCTAGCTGGTTTGATATTTTCCTGGCATTTACCTTCTCCAGCAGCTTGCCTATTGTATTCAGCATGGTTATAACTCGATATCCCTGACATTTTGTGTGGTCTTTGCCAGGCTTCGGCAATTGAATCAGATAGCTGTGTAACCACTCCTTGATGCTAGCACTCCCTACACTGTTATTGTACATGTCTGCTAGTTTTTCTAGCTCATTGTCGGTACACCTATTGATGCCATCGTATCTTATGCCATCTGGCCCTGGAGCACTGTTTTTTTTTATCGTCGAATCACAGCCTTGATTTCTTTCACTGTCACTGTGTCTTCATCCGGAATGTTCTGGGCCTTGCACCTGTCTGAGGCGACCTCCTTGGCAAGATTTTGGCCTCTCATGTCTGTCTGGTTGCTCTGCTCTAGATAGCATATGAAGAGGGCTTTGCCCTTGTTCTTGTCAGTCCTCTGCCAGATGAGGTCAGCACCTTGGAAGTCAGAAATGCTCTTATTCTTGACTACACCACTCATGCTTTTATGTAGTCGCCAGAACAATTTCAGTGACTTGTCTGTGCTTACTCTTTGACATACCTCTGCTCCTTTTTCACTCTTAACCACCATAACCAGTTTTTTTTTTAAAAATAGCTTACTTTTGTGTGCATCTCTCTTTCCAAGTGCATGCAGGGACTAGGATGGTGCAACTCTGTTCTTCTTGGTGTTTTGCCATTTCCTTACAATACTAGGCTTATCCACCCAGGCCTTCTCCACCTCAAAATTCCACCAAGGTGGCTGCTCCCAGCTTTTTCCCCCTGCCCTGAAGCTTACTGTGCTTGTCGCGCCTTATTTTGCCCACCACATCTTGCCCTGTACTGTCATACTGGAAAGTCTTGACCATTAACTTGGGCTGCCTGGTTCTGCCTTTTTCCACCAATATGCTGCAAGGGTGGTGTTAGCTGCCGTGGTACCCTAGGACACCTCATCTACACACTGTAGTGAGTGAAGGAGAAACCAGCTCCAGATCAATAGCACTGTCCTCATCACCTGGACGGCTTGCTGTCCTGGTGTTGATACAAACCAGGTCAATGGTTTCAAGTGCAGTCTTGAGCTGCTCCCCCTGTGTGTAGGAAGAAATGTTTCCCCATGCTCTGCCTTTAGCGTTCAAATTGCCACAGAAAATAACATTTCTCTCGTGACCTAATATGTCACTTAAACACTGCCATTTCTGTTAATCCACACTTGATTACAGGCATAAACATTAACCAACACGAATGGTAGACCGGATTGAACTCTAACCGCCTGTATTTGTATGTTGTCATTGTCGCAGCTGGACATGTTTAGCTCTGAAACCACCATACTGTCGTGAATGAGAATTGCCATTCCCAGATGTCGCCTTTGTAGAAACATTTGAAGCCGGCAATTTGGAGTAACTGATCACCCAGTCTCATCTCCATTATGGTCACATTTGAGTCTAAAACATCTTACCCCACCTCATATGCCTTGGCTTTTGTGCCCACCACGCCGTCCCCGTCGTCTTGTTGAGTTGACTGCCCTCCGCACGGAGCACAAATGTTGTTCCGCCAAGTTGAAAAACCGAACACCACAGAAACACACACGCTGCAAAAAATTCACTCAAGGATTGCTTCGCTCAATGCACAAATTCCGTAGCATCAGTGCAGATCTTGAGAATAAACTCCTGGTTTTATACCCTGGCACACAAATTACTCGCAAGAGATGAAAATATCCATCTCCTACGCAAAAAAGGGAATGATCACAACACAACACAACCGTCCGCTGCCATCTTGACCGGAAGTTGAGTCTATTTTGTATTGTATAGACAATTCTAACATTCACTTTGTGCTATCTTTCTCCACTCCTGTTAGAAAACTTAAACTTTTCAATAAGTGACTTAAATTTTTAGCATTTACCGTGCCATATTGGCCTATATATATATATATGGCTTAAATATAGACTTGTGTTTTTTCTTTTTCTTGTTTGCTTTTGCTTTAAACTCGAGCTTAGTCCACACACAAGCTGCTCTTACTGGTAGCTGCTATTACGGAAAGTACATTGGATTGATTTTTGCATGTGCATTAACTTCTCCTATTAACATCCCTCACTATCAGGCAAACCCACTCCGACTTTTGAGGTACTTGTAATTTATATCCCCAAGTCAAGGAAGGCTACATTTTAGCCCAACTGAATGGTGTAGGGGGAACCCACTACCTTGTCATCAGCTAAATGGAAATTAAGGAGCAAGTGCTCTTATTGATTTGGCCATACTGACCTCCATTTTGTGATTGTCAGAGTCCTAACTACTGGCTCCGTCTAGTTCACTGGACTTAGACAGGCAAATTACAACATCTACGTAACATACACTAATAACACATGAATGCAATTAGAAACTGGCAGGAGCTATCTCCTGAACAAATATTTATTACACTATATTACAGGTTGACAACATAGTCGCACTTCGCGCTCAAACAATCGTTCAACACCAACAACCACGCGTTAGCTCACAATGGCGATCTTTACACTGTCGCCCGCATGATCATTCACAATCACAACTTCACATCATCCCACACATATCACAGTTCGCACATTCCTCGAATATCAATACACAACGTTCATCTCCATCTATGCGTCACAATACACTATCGTTCTATCGTTCTATCGCTCTCTAGATCTCCACACGTCCGTCTCTATTCGCTGCCGCACACACACTGACTCTCTCTCCTCGTTGACCTTCCCACATCACGTGGCTCTGTTCACGGGCTTCTTGCCTGACCGTCCGCTAGCCAAGCCGTGGTGTCTCTTACTGCCCCTTGACCTCAGCTATGCTTACACTGACTCTCGCTTACATACCGGCACTTACATTCTTCCTTACACATGTCATATAAGACCATGACATTCTCCCCCCACACAACCAATGTGGCACTTACTCTTGGGAATGTGACACATTCTGTAGTTGTTACTGTTGGTTCCTCTTTCTAACCTTGTCAGGGGATTATATGGTAATAAGTACGCGCTTGCGTCCCTTTTTGCTTTGATCTTTTCCGAGATTAACTTCAAACATTGTTCTCTCTTTTTCAGTATTGAGGTTTCTCTCAAGGTTTTGTCGTGGTCTAACAAATGTTCTGGTTGGGTCTACTTGTCATACCTCGTTATATTATTCAACCACCACTCCGTGACATTACATTCTGTTCATATTTCTCAATCGATTGTCTGTGCATTCTCATCTCATAGTTATTGTGGCTATGCTGGTTTAAGGATTCTCCATTGGTTTACGCCTCAAATAAGGCTACAACTTCCTCTTACAGCATTCTTAAATTTTCTCTCTATTCAGACGTGGTTACCCTCGTCTCTATTTAATGCACACTAGTCGATTCTTTATGAGCACGCTATGTCAATGTTGTGGTCATGGTCCGAATATACTTCATGTATGCCATAGTCCCCCTTACCTCCTCTTATGTCGGACCATGAGTTGTTTCCCCTTTTTGAGCACGCCTCGTTTACTGTTATGGAGAGTTGTTATAAATCTCTTCGGTTGGCATCACCCTGTTGGTATGTTCATTCTTGTTACAATATTATGATGTTAACTTTGTACCACTATTGCTAAGCGTCATTCGTCGGGCTATCCACCACACGCGAAAGCAAGTTCGGTAAAACTCGCGTATTGGGATTGCCAGGCATTGATTCTCAGCATTACAACTTATTCTACTCGCCATTATACTTACGCTCATATGTACATATCACATTATAACAAGACAAAGTATTATCATAATAAAATTAGACATTGGATGTCATATAGTTAACACATCTAAAATAAAATATACATCATCGATGCCTTTATGCACATATAGGAAACTGTTCTTGTCCTGTGAAAGTTATGCACACGTACTTAAATCACTCGTGTTCAATGTTCACTGTGGTGCTGGAGTGTTTGGCATTTCTTCTTTCTCATACGATTATTGACGTCTTCTGCCAATCATGATATTGTCCTTCCTTCTGTATAGTATTTAAGACTGCACCACATTTGGATAATTTATAAATACATAGTTCTATAAAATTACTGGAATTCACACGTATAAAATGAGAAATAATTTTGAGTGTGTCCATGGTGCGTCTGTCTGTGACTGTCTTTGCCATAGTTTATAGGTTGGCATCTGGTTCATTACACTGATCAATGGAAATGACTGTCTGTGCTGTGACGTCCTTGTTGTTGTTGGTCGATTTCAAAAGGTAGATTCTGTAGATACTCGTTTGAAACAAAGTCAATATGGGTAAAGCTTACTTGAAATCACATGTTGAGTCTTACTGTTCCGGCGATGACACTTTTCACGTTGAAGGACCTTTCATGTTGGTCTATACAATGAAGTGTGCTAGTATCATAGCGCTGGAGTCGTACAGCAGACAAGGCAACTCTGGAGTTATTCGATCTACAAATAAAAAGTGGGTTACGTTTAACATTTTCCGAAAGGTGGGGATTTTCAAATTTCATGTTGAGATCATTTTGAGTGCTATCTCCAAACCTGCACTCGTACATGGGTGTATACATTCAATAGTTCAAATAATAATAATACACCATGTATAGTTTTGAAATGTAATCGTGCATGTTTGTATGCTTTTCTGTAATTTGTGTGTATTTCCCAAAATGTGTAGAGTAATTTGTTGCTGATTTTGGTCAGTAATTCCACCGACTGATGATTTACATTGTTCAGCATAAGTATGTGTCTGAGTTGATTTGACATAGAGTTTATCAGTGGTAACAACAAACTTTGGTTCAACAGTAATGATATAAGTAACAAAGTTAGCTGTTTTGTCATGAGTAATATCATCTGTGTTGCGTCATGATGCTGTGTGAATAAAACTGTTAGTGAAGTCAGTTGTTTTGTATTTAACATGAGTAGTGCGAGTATAATCATCCACTGTGTGCACTTGGGCATGTGTGTAGTTAACAGGGAGTACAGAAGGTATAGTATGTACCATGATGATTTGTGCTCTTTCCTCGCTCTTGTGAAAAGCTTGTTTTCTGCACCTTTTCTTTGATGATACACACCAGTTTCTGTTTTTTCTTGTTGTGAGATGGTAATCAAGTTGGTGTGGTGTGGTACTTTGGTCTGTTCATCATGTTGTTGTATGATGAGTGGTGTAGTTAAGGCAGTGCTTGTTGTGGTGTTAACTTTTTGCCCTGTGTGAGTTTTGGACTCTGTGTAGTCTATCACATTTAATACATTTCCAATTAATAAATCACAACATGGATTTTCTAATAAAGCACAAGTTACTCTGCCTGATAGGAAAGGTGATTTTATATTGGCCCATGCCATAGGATATTTCTCTACTGTTCCTGAAACAGTTCTGCAATAGATGTACTCATCTAGGTAGTCTTTAGGATCAGCTAGGGTCTTCCGAAGACCGATAAGACAGGACCCTGTGTCGCGTACACATGTGCATACTGTGTCATTGATGTATCCTTCATGGGAATGCGGTTCATGTGAACTTCTGACACCATTATACCTGTCAGAGTCCTAACTACTGGCTCCGTCTAGTTCACTGGACTTAGACAGGCAAATTACAACATCTACGTAACATACACTAATAACACATGAATGCAATTAGAAACTGGCAGGAGGTATCTCCTGAACAATCATTTATTACACTATATTACAGGTTGACAACATAGTCGCACTTCGCGCTCAAACAATCGTTCAACACCAACAACCACGCGTTAGCTCACAATGGCGATCTTTACACTGTCGCCCGCATGATCATTCACAATCACAACTTCACGTCATCCCACACATATCACAGTTCGCACATTCCTCGAATATCAGTACACAACGTTCATCTCCATCTATGCGTCACAATACACTATCGTTCTATCGTTCTATCGCTCTCTAGATCTCCACACGTCCGTCTCTATTCGCTGCCGCACACACACTGACTCTCTCTCCTCGTTGACCTTCCCACATCACGTGGCTCTGTTCACGGGCTTCTTGCCTGACCGTCCGCTAGCCAAGCCGTGGTGTCTCTTACTGCCCCTTGACCTCAGCTATGCTTACACTGACTCTCGCTTACATACCGGCACTTACATTCTTCCTTACACATGTCATATAAGACCATGACAGTGATCTATGTTTTAATCTTTCTTTGGAGTTCTCTGTAGCTATCTTTATCATGTCTTCTATCAGTGTGATTTTCTTCTTCAAATCACACTAAAGGAATCTCAGCTCAGTGCATGAACTCTCTGGAATTGTTGATTTCCACATGTGAGCACAACAATGCACTCATATGAGACATGTTCTTCTGTTGGTCAGGGACGACGTTTATACTAACCCAGACCTCTCTTTGCCTCCTCATGCGGTATCCATGACAAACACTAGTCTGGCTATTGAAGGGAGGAGTGTCTGTGGTCTCCACGGTAACGAACCCAGCAGAGGACTACACACATTTCACAGTGCAAGTTATCAAGAGAGTCACAAAAATTCCTCATAATAGGACCATCACAAGTTTGTAGGGCTAAGTGTATGGAGGAATATGTGGCCAGTCTCCACACCAACAGCACAAATAGTGAATGTCAGTTGTTTTGTATTTAACATGAGTAGTGCGAGTATAATCATCCACTGTGTGCACTTGGGCATGTGTGTAGTTAACAGGGAGTACAGAAGGTATAGTATGTACCATGATGATTTGTGCTCTTTCCTCGCTCTTGTGAAAAGCTTGTTTTCTGCACCTTTTCTTTGATGATACACACCAGTTTCTGTTTTTTCTTGTTGTGAGATGGTAATCAAGTTGGTGTGGTGTGGTACTTTGGTCTGTTCATCATGTTGTTGTATGATGAGTGGTGTAGTTAAGGCAGTGCTTGTTGTGGTGTTAACTTTTTGCCCTGTGTGAGTTTTGGACTCTGTGTAGTCTATCACATTTAATACATTTCCAATTAATAAATCACAACATGGATTTTCTAATAAAGCACAAGTTACTCTGCCTGATAGGAAAGGTGATTTTATATTGGCCCATGCCATAGGATATTTCTCTACTGTTCCTGAAACAGTTCTGCAATAGATGTACTCATCTAGGTAGTCTTTAGGATCAGCTAGGGTCTTCCGAAGACCGATAAGACAGGACCCTGTGTCGCGTACACATGTGCATACTGTGTCATTGATGTATCCTTCATGGGAATGCGGTTCATGTGAACTTCTGACACCATTATACCTGTCAGAGTCCTAACTACTGGCTCCGTCTAGTTCACTGGACTTAGACAGGCAAATTACAACATCTACGTAACATACACTAATAACACATGAATGCAATTAGAAACTGGCAGGAGCTATCTCCTGAACAATCATTTATTACACTATATTACAGGTTGACAACATAGTCGCACTTCGCGCTCAAACAATCGTTCAACACCAACAACCACGCGTTAGCTCACAATGGCGATCTTTACACTGTCGCCCGCATGATCATTCACAATCACAACTTCACGTCATCCCACACATATCACAGTTCGCACATTCCTCGAATATCAATACACAACGTTCATCTCCATCTATGCGTCACAATACACTATCGTTCTATCGTTCTATCGCTCTCTAGATCTCCACACGTCCGTCTCTATTCGCTGCCGCACACACACTGACTCTCTCTCCTCGTTGACCTTCCCACATCACGTGGCTCTGTTCACGGGCTTCTTGCCTGACCGTCCGCTAGCCAAGCCGTGGTGTCTCTTACTGCCCCTTGACCTCAGCTATGCTTACACTGACTCTCGCTTACATACCGGCACTTACATTCTTCCTTACACATGTCATATAAGACCATGACAGTGATCTATGTTTTAATCTTTCTTTGGAGATCTCTGTAGCTATCTTTATCATGTCTTCTATCAGTGTGATTTTCTTCTTCAAATCACACTAAAGGAATCTCAGCTCAGTGCATGAACTCTCTGGAATTGTTGATTTCCACATGTGAGCACAACAATGCACTCATATGAGACATGTTCTTCTGTTGGTCAGGGACGACGTTTATACTAACCCAGACCTCTCTTTGCCTCCTCATGCGGTATCCATGACAAACACTAGTCTGGCTATTGAAGGGAGGAGTGTCTGTGGTCTCCACGGTAACGAACCCAGCAGAGGACTACACACATTTCACAGTGCAAGTTATCAAGAGAGTCACAAAAATTCCTCATAATAGGACCATCACAAGTTTGTAGGGCTAAGTGTATGGAGGAATATGTGGCCAGTCTCCACACCAACAGCACAAATAGTGAATGTCAGTTGTTTTGTATTTAACATGAGTAGTGCGAGTATAATCATCCACTGTGTGCACTTGGGCATGTGTGTAGTTAACAGGGAGTACAGAAGGTATAGTATGTACCATGATGATTTGTGCTCTTTCCTCGCTCTTGTGAAAAGCTTGTTTTCTGCACCTTTTCTTTGATGATACACACCAGTTTCTGTTTTTTCTTGTTGTGAGATGGTAATCAAGTTGGTGTGGTGTGGTACTTTGGTCTGTTCATCATGTTGTTGTATGATGAGTGGTGTAGTTAAGGCAGTGCTTGTTGTGGTGTTAACTTTTTGCCCTGTGTGAGTTTTGGACTCTGTGTAGTCTATCACATTTAATACATTTCCAATTAATAAATCACAACATGGATTTTCTAATAAAGCACAAGTTACTCTGCCTGATAGGAAAGGTGATTTTATATTGGCCCATGCCATAGGATATTTCTCTACTGTTCCTGAAACAGTTCTGCAATAGATGTACTCATCTAGGTAGTCTTTAGGATCAGCTAGGGTCTTCCGAAGACCGATAAGACAGGACCCTGTGTCGCGTACACATGTGCATACTGTGTCATTGATGTATCCTTCATGGGAATGCGGTTCATGTGAACTTCTGACACCATTATACCTGTCAGAGTCCTAACTACTGGCTCCGTCTAGTTCACTGGACTTAGACAGGCAAATTACAACATCTACGTAACATACACTAATAACACATGAATGCAATTAGAAACTGGCAGGAGGTATCTCCTGAACAATCATTTATTACACTATATTACAGGTTGACAACATAGTCGCACTTCGCGCTCAAACAATCGTTCAACACCAACAACCACGCGTTAGCTCACAATGGCGATCTTTACACTGTCGCCCGCATGATCATTCACAATCACAACTTCACGTCATCCCACACATATCACAGTTCGCACATTCCTCGAATATCAGTACACAACGTTCATCTCCATCTATGCGTCACAATACACTATCGTTCTATCGTTCTATCGCTCTCTAGATCTCCACACGTCCGTCTCTATTCGCTGCCGCACACACACTGACTCTCTCTCCTCGTTGACCTTCCCACATCACGTGGCTCTGTTCACGGGCTTCTTGCCTGACCGTCCGCTAGCCAAGCCGTGGTGTCTCTTACTGCCCCTTGACCTCAGCTATGCTTACACTGACTCTCGCTTACATACCGGCACTTACATTCTTCCTTACACATGTCATATAAGACCATGACAGTGATCTATGTTTTAATCTTTCTTTGGAGTTCTCTGTAGCTATCTTTATCATGTCTTCTATCAGTGTGATTTTCTTCTTCAAATCACACTAAAGGAATCTCAGCTCAGTGCATGAACTCTCTGGAATTGTTGATTTCCACATGTGAGCACAACAATGCACTCATATGAGACATGTTCTTCTGTTGGTCAGGGACGACGTTTATACTAACCCAGACCTCTCTTTGCCTCCTCATGCGGTATCCATGACAAACACTAGTCTGGCTATTGAAGGGAGGAGTGTCTGTGGTCTCCACGGTAACGAACCCAGCAGAGGACTACACACATTTCACAGTGCAAGTTATCAAGAGAGTCACAAAAATTCCTCATAATAGGACCATCACAAGTTTGTAGGGCTAAGTGTATGGAGGAATATGTGGCCAGTCTCCACACCAACAGCACAAATAGTGAATGTCAGTTGTTTTGTATTTAACATGAGTAGTGCGAGTATAATCATCCACTGTGTGCACTTGGGCATGTGTGTAGTTAACAGGGAGTACAGAAGGTATAGTATGTACCATGATGATTTGTGCTCTTTCCTCGCTCTTGTGAAAAGCTTGTTTTCTGCACCTTTTCTTTGATGATACACACCAGTTTCTGTTTTTTCTTGTTGTGAGATGGTAATCAAGTTGGTGTGGTGTGGTACTTTGGTCTGTTCATCATGTTGTTGTATGATGAGTGGTGTAGTTAAGGCAGTGCTTGTTGTGGTGTTAACTTTTTGCCCTGTGTGAGTTTTGGACTCTGTGTAGTCTATCACATTTAATACATTTCCAATTAATAAATCACAACATGGATTTTCTAATAAAGCACAAGTTACTCTGCCTGATAGGAAAGGTGATTTTATATTGGCCCATGCCATAGGATATTTCTCTACTGTTCCTGAAACAGTTCTGCAATAGATGTACTCATCTAGGTAGTCTTTAGGATCAGCTAGGGTCTTCCGAAGACCGATAAGACAGGACCCTGTGTCGCGTACACATGTGCATACTGTGTCATTGATGTATCCTTCATGGGAATGCGGTTCATGTGAACTTCTGACACCATTATACCTGTCAGAGTCCTAACTACTGGCTCCGTCTAGTTCACTGGACTTAGACAGGCAAATTACAACATCTACGTAACATACACTAATAACACATGAATGCAATTAGAAACTGGCAGGAGCTATCTCCTGAACAATCATTTATTACACTATATTACAGGTTGACAACATAGTCGCACTTCGCGCTCAAACAATCGTTCAACACCAACAACCACGCGTTAGCTCACAATGGCGATCTTTACACTGTCGCCCGCATGATCATTCACAATCACAACTTCACGTCATCCCACACATATCACAGTTCGCACATTCCTCGAATATCAATACACAACGTTCATCTCCATCTATGCGTCACAATACACTATCGTTCTATCGTTCTATCGCTCTCTAGATCTCCACACGTCCGTCTCTATTCGCTGCCGCACACACACTGACTCTCTCTCCTCGTTGACCTTCCCACATCACGTGGCTCTGTTCACGGGCTTCTTGCCTGACCGTCCGCTAGCCAAGCCGTGGTGTCTCTTACTGCCCCTTGACCTCAGCTATGCTTACACTGACTCTCGCTTACATACCGGCACTTACATTCTTCCTTACACATGTCATATAAGACCATGACAGTGATCTATGTTTTAATCTTTCTTTGGAGATCTCTGTAGCTATCTTTATCATGTCTTCTATCAGTGTGATTTTCTTCTTCAAATCACACTAAAGGAATCTCAGCTCAGTGCATGAACTCTCTGGAATTGTTGATTTCCACATGTGAGCACAACAATGCACTCATATGAGACATGTTCTTCTGTTGGTCAGGGACGACGTTTATACTAACCCAGACCTCTCTTTGCCTCCTCATGCGGTATCCATGACAAACACTAGTCTGGCTATTGAAGGGAGGAGTGTCTGTGGTCTCCACGGTAACGAACCCAGCAGAGGACTACACACATTTCACAGTGCAAGTTATCAAGAGAGTCACAAAAATTCCTCATAATAGGACCATCACAAGTTTGTAGGGCTAGGTGTATGGAGGAATATGTGGCCAGTCTCCACACCAACAGCACAAATAGTGAATGTCAGGAGATGACATTTAACTCTCTTCTGACCATGCTGATGCCATTGTCTTGTCTAATGTCCTAACCATTAAACCAAAGTGCCCACTCTGGCATCTGGTGGTAGCCCCATATTTTGCTGCAGAACAAGTGGCATATAATGGTGAGGTGGCATATGATGGGTGAAGTGGCACACAATGGGTGAAGTGGCATACAATGGGTGAAGTGGCATATGATGAGTGAAGTGACATACAATGGGTGAAGTGACATACAATGGGTGAAGTGGCATACAATAGGTGAAGTAGTCAGTAGCACACTGGTTGCCTTTACGTCTCATGTTTACCATGTTAGACTGGTTTAATCTGGAAGCCCAAGTTAAATTTTAAAAAATCTGCCTTGATGCTGACTGAAACACGTGATCACCAAGCTGGCAGGCAAGTATGCCAGCCACTTCAATAGTGCTGCTTGCTCTGTCTTCTGTGACTGCTTATAGATATCTATGCATTTTTTCATTTATAATTATTGTACTGACTTATTTATCATTTTTATCATTGACATCACCATCTTTATTGTCTATATCATTTCATCATTTTCATCATCAAGATTATCATAATTTTTATCTTTATTACCATTGTCACATTTATCCTCACTATAATCATAATAGTTGTTGTTATTGTCATATCATCATCATTGTGACAAAAATAATGACAATAATTATAAATAATGATAATCTTCATCAATATTTATCATCCTCATGTATTTGTTCCCATTTTTGTTTGGTCACAGGTGACAAACAGTTTATAATGGGATCTACACCTTGTGAAGTGGATTGTTCTGTTTTTGGCTTATTGTCACAGATTATCTGGCACATCTCTGATGATATCTGTGAAAATCTGATTCAAGGTATATTTAAACCCTTAAATAGATGTATTCATAGATTTATTTATTCATTTCTTTATTCGGTCTATCATTAATTAATTCATTCATTCAATCATTGTTTTACCCTATCATTTCATTCATTTATTAAACCAATCTTTCATTCATCCTTCACATTCTTTTATTCTTTACTTTATTCTGTAATTCATTCATGTCTTTATTCAACTGTCCATTAATCAATTATTCATATATTTATTTTATCATTCCCTCTTTTGTTTATTCTAGCATCAGTTCATTCATTCATCTGTAAAGTTTTCTATAGTACCATTTAGTGTCAAGTTAGCTGGCAGTTTTGTTATATTTTGATGTAATCACACACACACACACATACACGCACACACACATGCACGCGCACACATGCACAAACATAGAGAGAAAGAAAGAGTGAGACAGTGAGAGAAAGAGAGAACAGACCGACTCATCGTCTGCATTTCTATTTAATAAAGATGATAAGGAAAGGAACTGGCCACCCCATCTTGTAATGTCATGACCTAGAATATGTGACACCTCAATGACAGTAGCTGTCTTCAGATTGTTTTTACTTGCTGTTTAGTGATGTCCATGTGTCCACTCTATATTTAATATAGTCCAAATCGAAAATTTACCATAACAGTTTACTGAAGTGTTATTGTTAGAGAAACTATTGAAGTTTTATCATAACAGAGTTTACTGGGCAGACCTGCACACACAAAATAAATGTACGGGAAATTATCATTTTCCACGCCTTTAAAAATAGTGAATATATGTTGCTACCTTCATGTTATTTAGACCAAACTCAGTATTTGATGGGTCATGTGGCCAATATCAGGCTGGTTGCCTTGATCTCCCGAGACATGTCCTGGTACCTATTTTAGACTGGGACAACCTGAAAGCCCAGATCAGTTTAAAAAATATGTCATGTAATCGTCTTCTTGTTGACCTTTTGCCTTTGATCACCTACTGGGTCACAGACCCTGAACCAACTCAAACCAAGCCCTCATATCCTTAGCTGTCCTATGCATCTCCATCAGGGTATTTCCCATGTTATTCATTTCTCTTTCTACTTCTCTTCTCTTTGTGTTTTAGGTCTTTCTCTAGTTGCATTGCCCTGTGGATTCCAGTCATATACCTTTCTAGTTTTACTGTGAACTTGTTTTCTCAATAGATGAACTATCCAGAGCCAACGTTGTTTTTCTTCACCTCGTGTTCACTGGTATTTTTCTTCTTCTCTCCATGAGCTCCACATTGGTGTTTCTGTCATGCCATTTTAGTCACTAGTCTATGTGACATGCTGGGGAGACACTAGTCTGTATGACATGCTGGGCAGACACTAGTCTGTGTGACACACTGCTGGGCAGACACTAGTTAGTATGATTTGCTGGAAAAACACTAGTCTGTGTGACACACTGCTGGGCAGACACTAGTTAGTATGATATGCTGGAAAAACACTAGTCTGTGTGACACACTGCTGGGCAGACACTAGTTAGTATGATATGCTGGAAAAACACTAGTCTGTGTGACACACTGCTGGGCAGACACTAGTTAGTATGATATGCTGGAAAAACACTAGTCTGTGTGACACACTGCTGGGCAGACACTAGTTAGTATGATATGCTGGAAAAACACTATTCTGTGTCACATGCTGGGCAAACACTAGACTGTGTGACACGCTGGACAGACACTAATCTGTGGAATATTATGTTCTATTCTGTGGGACTTCATGGGCAGACAGTTATTTTCTGCAAGTTTACTGAAATCTTGTTGCTATAGAGATTACTTGAGTCTTGCTATAATAGAAATTACTGGAATATTTCAGTAACTGAAGTTTTGCTGAAACAGTTTACTGGTGTTTTGGTGTAAGAGGTTTCTATACGTTGTCCTAAGCAGAATTTACTGGAGTTTTACCCAAACAGCGTTTACTTGGATTTGTTTTGTACCATAATATAGATTACTGAAGTTTTACTTAACAGAGTTTATCAGAACGTTATCAAAACGTAGTTTAATGGGGTTTATTTTAGCAGAGTTTACTGGAGTTTTACATAAAGGAGTTTACTAGAGTCTTACCATTACAGAGTTTACTGCAGTTTGTTGTAGAAGAGTTTATTGGAGTTTTAGGGAAAACGCCTGACAGCGTGAGCGTAGAACATTTTCATTAGTTGGAGATATTTCATTCTGAAAGACTGTATCAAGTTTGAGGCAATTGGGTCATATGAGCCCTAAAATAGGGCATGCATCTGTTGAAGTGAAGTGGTGGAGAAACTTATCTTTCGACTCTGTATCATTGTACAGTCTCCATGCAGGCTGTGTTCTCATTTGCCTCTCCAAGCTCGGAAACTAGCAAGGTGTGAAAGACTGGTACAGGGACAAGACATCCATGCAGAGGCATATTAGGAAATAACCAGGTTATGATCCCCAGCATCAAGTATGGGTTGGCTGGGATTTGACCTAGAATGGTTATGTTTCATCATGAATTTGAGGTATTTTGGTGCCAACAGACTCCAACCCATTGTTCAGAGGTAGTCTAATGTGGGTATCTATTGTTTTCCTCAGAGAAGTTTCCCTCTTTGTACAGCTATACTCTCAGGATGAAGGAGCGATTCTGGCCTGACTGGGATGATTGTATCACACATGGTGGCACCAGGCCAGCTAGCAAATAACTGAAGCACATCAGTGGAAGATAAATGTTTGGAGAGAAACATTAATAAGACAGTCCTTCAAGAAACAAATAAAAACCATAAATTGATTATGGAAATTAGGAAAATTAGACACAGACAATCAAGTAAACTGAAAAACTTGAGACAATTAGAAAACTTGACACCATTACAAAACTTGACACCATTAGAAAACTTGACACCAAAAGAGCAAGGAGAAGACAGAGATAAATGAGTGGTTTGGTCAAATGACATAATTGGGACATAAACGTGGACCCGATCAAGGATTTTGGTGGTCATGTAATATGGTGAATTATAACTACCCATGGTTATTGACAGGGCACATGATGGTGATAAACAGTTATATTGTCAGAATGTGTTGTGTATTCTATTAAACAGACTCATGAACAAATCTTGACATTGTTTGTTGGTTTATATATTTGATGCAATCTCGTTCTTTTACTCTCAATGTTTCTCCACATTATAGTTTTGAGGAGGCGATATGGTTGCACAGTGACTTGAAAATGGAGAAATTCATTCATTCATTCATTCATTCATTCATTCATTCATTCATTCATTCATTCATTCATTCATTCAGTAGCATGTCCTTTTCAGAACTTTGCTCCCATAACAACCTTCTGGAAAATTTCTCGGTCATAAGAAAGATGTCCCACATCTGATACACCCATCTAGAAATCATCTGCCACATCCTGCACCCATCTTCTCTTTGACCTTCCTCTTCCTCTCTTCCTGGGCATATACCCCTCCATTATTGTTCTCTCCAAACTTTCATGGCATTTCAAGTGACCAAAATATTTCAATTTTCTTTGTTTTATCCTCTTTAGTAGCCAACCTTCTTCAAGATTCAGATCTTGTCGTATGGATGTATTTGTTCTTTTCTTTACCCAAGATATTCTTAGAACTCGTCTGTAACATTTATATTCAAAGGCATTTATGCGCTGTTCAGCTTGTTTAGTAAGTGTCCAGGTCCCACAGGCGTATGTTGCAATGGGAAAGATGCAGGCTTTTAAATATCTAATTTTTGTTAGTTCTATCTGTCCCATGCCACAATTTATTCAGTTGTTTTAAATTTTGATAAGCAATAGATATTCGTATTTTAATTTATTTCATTGCGTCATCATTGTTGGTAATTAATGACACAAGATATTTACAATTTTCCACCACCTCCAAATTTTCCCCATAAACATATACATTGGTACCTCAGGTTACAAACTTAATTCGTTCCAGAACTCGGTTTGTAACCCGAAACGTTTGTAACCCGAAACATTAAAATCAATGAATTAGAGACAATCCATTTCAAGATGAATCGTTTTTAAAAAAAAATTAATATCCGATCGTTTACCTGACAAAACATAAAGAATACACGTATTTCACGTATTAAATAAAGAGAAAGAAAACAACCAAATAAATTAAATGTAAAATTAAAAAAAAAGATTTAGTCTATCTTTCTTACCAAAAAAATGATCATGAGAAATTTTTCACTTTCTTTGCTATTCTGAATCATTAGTTTCAGGAGTTTCTTGTCGCTGTTTCTTGGCAGCAGACTGGGAATCTTTCTGCACCAAGAAACTATCAAGGGGAATTTGTTGCTTCCTTTGTTGGAGAATCTTTCTGAAGTGAGCCATCGCGTTTTCATTCATCAGGCTTACTGCTTTGGATGATGGTTCACAATGAAGTCTTCGATGTCTGTCCACTTGCTGCGAATTTCTTTAATCCTGGCAGTTGAAATGGTCACTGGCTCCTCATCATCGGACAATTTGGCATGATCGGCATTGGCACAGAACATCAGAGTCAGCCTGTCTTTCATTGGTTTGTGCCTCAGCAGTGCTTTCTCCTCCTGGGTGATAAAGGTCCTCTTTGGTATTTTCTTCCAGAAAAGGCCTGTTTCATCGCAATTAAAGACTTATTGTGGAACGTAACTTTCCTCTTTGATGATCTTATCAAATTCCACCTTGAACGCTTCTGCTTCTTTCTCATTAGAACTTGCAGCCTCTCCATGCCTAATTACACTGTGAATGCCACTTCTTTTTTTTGAACCAGCCTCTGCTAGCTTTAACATCGTCAGTCTCAGCACTTGTACCAAGCAATTTCGACAATAAATCAATGGGCAACAGCATCGCCTTTTCACATATTATTGCCTCACTAACACTGTCTCCTGCAAGTTGCTTTTCATTGATCCAGATCAAGAGAAGATTTTCAACTTTCTCTAAAATTTTAAGTCTTTGCTTCTGCAGCTTAGTTATGACTTTAGCCACATCGACTGATTTGAGTAACTCTTTGTTCTTTATGATGGTGGAGATAGTTGATTTTGCCATGCTGTACTCATTAGTGATGTCACATACACGAACGCCATTTCCATGTTTCATAATTATTTCCTTCTTTACATGCACTATTATACATTTCTTCTTTCTATCAGCACCACTTCCGTTCTTCAAACTCATAATGGATAGGGTTAACAAGGAAAATAATGAAAGAGATAAACTGAACACAGTGCACTGCTAATAAATCTTTTACTGCTGTGTAGTAAGACCAATGAAAGCGAGGCTGTGCATGCGTACAAAACTAGGCTACTAGGCTAGTGCTAAGCAATGTTAGTACTGCGTGGCCTTTGTTTGTACTGTACACAATCGTTTATCTCCAACGTTAAACCTTGCTCTCTCTCTCTCTCGCCTTCATTCGTAACCCAAGGCACTGTTCGTTACCTGAGACAAAATGTTTTCGAAATTGTTCATAACCCGAATTGTTTGTGACCTGGGGCGTTCGTAACCCGAGGTACCACTGTATTTCTTTCTCAATTTTAGTGTTATCTGTATGCATTATCTTTGTTTTTGTTATGTTAAGATATAAGTTGTGATTTTCACTATTCTTCTGGGTTGAAGTAATTAGTTTTTCTATAACATTCTGTGATGGGGATAGTAATACTGTATCATCATCATATCGAATCTCTGGTATTTCATGACCCACCGGTATTAAGGGCACCATACTGCTCCCTCGCTATATCATCTCTGACATTTTTCATTATATTTTTGGCATACAGGTTAGACAAATAGGGGGCAGCACACAGCCCTGAAGGACTGCTTGCTTGATGTCAAACCAATCTGATGTCTCGTCATCTATTCTAACCGCTGATTGTTGGTCTAGATAGAGCATTTATATGAGTTGTATTACATGTGATGAAAAGCCCCTATTCCTCATGATTTTCCAAAGTTTCTGATGTTGTACACAGTCAAATGCCTTTGAACAATTCACAAAACTTAAGAATATGTTTACATTAAATTCTCTACATATTTCTATTATTAAACACATGTTGAGTAAGTGATCTCTTATTCTTCTTCCTTGTTTAAATCCAGCTTGAACTACATTAATTTCTTCTTCCATTTTCTTACAAAGTCTTCCCATTATGATGTTTAGTAGAATTTTACTTGTATGACTGATCAGGGCAACAATTCTATAGTTGGTGCATAATTTCAGGTTGCCATTTTTTGGGTATTGGAATGAAGACAGTTCTCTTCCAATCTTTGGGCCATATCAATCAATCAATCGTGTGCCATGCCGGAAAGCGTGGGCGGTCATGACTCGCCATTTCACTCGATCACCAGAGTCGTGGATCAGCTCAGTGTACCTGTCTCGACCATGCCATGTGGCCAAGCCATCCAGGTATTTACTTCTCGGTCTTCCCCTTGGTCTGTTCCCTTCGATCTTGCCAGTTGTCATTAAGTTCACCAATCCATTTCTTCTCATAACATGCCCAAAAAATTTTGACTGTCTACATCTAATTTCTCTAATCAATTTACGATGTTCATTTGTCTCCTGTAGTACTTGGTCATTGGTTTTTTTCTGTCTGTCCATGGTACTCTTTGCATTTTCCTCAGAAACCACATTTCTGCAGCCATCAGATGTTTTTTCAGCTTGACTGCTCATTGTCCAAGTTTCACATCCATATCAATCAATCAATCATGTGCCATGCCGGAAAGAGTGGGTGGCCATGACTCGCCATTTCACTCGATCACCAGAGTCGTGGATCAACTCAGTGTTCCTGTCTCGTCCATGCCATGTGGCCAAGCCATCCAGGTATTTTCCTCTCAGTCTTCCTCTTGGTCTGTTCCCTTCGATCTTACCAGTTGTCACTAAGTTCTCCAATCCATTTCTTCTCATAACATGTCCAAAAAATTTTGACTCTCTACGTCTAATTTCTCTAATCAATTTACAATATTCATTTGTCTCCTGTAGTCACATCCATATACCATATCTTTTTACATAATGCGTGATAGCATTGTATGCTTTCTCTCCCCCCCCCCCCCCCCCCCACCGCTTTAAATTAGTTCAGCCGGTGTCTCATCACATCCTTGTGATTTACCCCTTTTCATGTTCTTTATTGACAATTTCAGCTAATGAGGGTTCAGGTTCTGCCTCTGCTATAATTTGTTCGAGTATATCATTCATATCCTCACATTCATTCATATCATACATCCCACTGCAGTATTCCTGCCAACATTCTAGAATTTTTCTACATTCTGTTAGGGTTGATTATTTCTTGTCAATAACTTCATTTCGCTTCTATTCCATGATATTGCTCCATTCTAGTACAACAATTTTTATATACTGGTTTTTGTCCTTTCTTGTGTTCTTTCTTATTTCTCGTCTTAAAGATTTATACTACACCCCACTGTTATCGGTTTCTCCTCTTTTCTGTTTCAGTTTCCTTCGTTGCTTTATAATTCTAATTAGTCTGATCTATGCCAAGGCTTATGTTTCTTATTCATGAACAGAATTAAATCTTTGGCTGCTGTTATCGAGATATCTCTAGTGTGTACTGTTAATTCATTAGGTGTCATTTTCTCCTGTATAGACATCAAGGCCCTAAAATGATTTTTCACTTCTATGTTGTATGCATCTGGTATTTTTGTGAGATCAAAACGTGGCCTTGGTCCTCGGGTATGATTTTTGAGATTTACTTTAACACCTGCTTCTAATAACCGATCATCTCAGTGTACACTTTGTTGGGTTTATGCTGATGTTATGCTTGATCTCCATCTTCTTTGTACAAAAATATAATCTATCTGGTTTTTCAGATAGGATAGATTTAAGAATAATAAAGAATATATACTGGAACCAAGTAGTAGCAATTAAAATGGGAAATAAAGAAAGAGGGTAGTTACGAATAGATAAAGCTAGGAGTACGACAGGGGTGTGTCTTGTCATCCGATCTTTTCTCCCTATATAGCGAAGCAATAATGAGAGAGATCAAAGGGAAGCCAGGAATACTAATCGGAGGATATAATATAAACAATATACGCTATGCAGATGACACAGTATTGGTGGCGGAAAATGTAACAACAGACCTACAACAATTATTGGACATTGTAGTAACAGAGAGTGCACAGAAAGGACTCTTGCATGAATATCAAGAAAACAGTAACAATGGTGATATCAAAGAAAATGGGGACACCAAAATGTAACATAGAAATAGAAAGGGAAATTCTCAACCAAGTGGATAATTTTAAATACCTAGGGGCATTTATAACATCAGATGGAAGATGTACAACAGAGATTAACAGCAGAATAGGGCAGGCTAAAGCCGCATTTCAGAAAATGAAGAGTATCTTATGCAATAAGTCGCTATCAATGAATGTAAGAAAGTGAGTGCTAAAATGCTATATAGAACCAGTTTTGCTGTATGGCATCGAATCTTGGAATGTAAATGAACAAATTAGGAAGAACTTAGAAGCAACAGAGATGTGGTTTTTAAGATGAATGTTGCGAATTCCTTGGACTGCCAGAGTAACTAATAACGATTGCCTGAAAGATACTAATGAAACTAGAACACAATAAGAAAGAGACAAACAGCTTTCTTTGTTCATGTGATGAGAAGAGAGGCATTGGAGAACATCATGACGACTGGAAAGATCGAGGGGAAGATAGGCAGAGGCAGACCAAGAGAAATGATGCTGGACGGATTGAGACGGTGGCATGAAGGAATATCAGCAGAGTTGATCCAGAACACCAAAGACCGAGATCTGCGGAGAGCCATGAACGCCTACGCCAGCCGGCACGGCACTTGATGAGGATGATGATCTGGTTTTTTGGTAGTACTGTCCAGGGACTTCCGTGTGACAAGTCTTCTTGAGCATAGGGATAGTTAATCGGTAAATACCAGAATAGCTTGGCTATATGACAAAAGTGAATCGGTACAAAGACACATACCTCACCCAAGACGCACGTGAGATGACCGATTACAGCCCACGCATATGATAATGATGATGATGATACTTAGTCATTTAACCATTAGTAGATATCATTGCAAGGAAGACTTATTGCCTTTAAGTGAAACATGAGATGTGCAGTTGCAGCTATCCAATTCTCTGGGGCTTGAATGCCTCTCTATGCAGATAAAGTGATTGACTGGTGCACAGAAATGAGTGCTGTCATCCACCCGGAAAAGGCGGCTGTTTTGTGGTGCTCTCTGGACAACAGGATTGTAAGAGCTGATGTCCCAAGCCTCGCGATAGATGGTAGAAATGTCAGCAGAGAGAACAAACTGAAGTATCTGGGGATCACATTTGACAGGAGCCTATCCTTCAAGGGCCATGTGGAGACGGTCGTGACAAGAACTCAAAAGGGACTCGATGCACTTAAAACTATGGCTGCTATGGACATAGAGCAGAGAATGCTTTTCACACTATACCAGCACTTGATCCTCTCAGTAATTGATTATGGATTAGGTCTGCTCACTGTCTCAGAGAGTCAGCTGGTGAAGTTAGAGCGCATACAGAACGAAGCTATGCGGGTCATTCTGGGATGCACTAGAGACACCCCAGTAGTGTGTATGCGTTACATCCTTGGTCTGTCGACTGTTGCTGGTAGGCTCAAGGTGATGCAGGCGAAGGCATACCTCAGAGTAGCTGCAGACACAGACCACCCACTGCATGAGGCGCTGGACGCAGTTAAGGGTCAGCGACTGATAAGAGGAAAATCATGGATGGCTCAGGAGGAGGATACGATCAGGCAGGTGTGCTTCCTGGAGAACATTAGGCGTGGAGAAGAGTCGGTCAGAGTGCCAGCGGAGCAGTCAGACTTGTGCAGAGTTATAATCACACTGAGCCGGGAGTGCAGGGAGTGGTCAACAGGGGCCACTGAAGTGGAAATCCAGCAACTAATTCAAGACAATGCTCACTCGAGTGATGTGATTATCTACACAGATGGTTCGGTGTCAAGAGGTGAGAGAAGTGGCTGGGGGTTCATAGCCAAAGCTAATGGTCGATGTTTGGGGCAGGAGAGCCTGGCATATGATACCACAACATCCAGCTTAAGAATGGAAGTGGAGGCAGTCACTGCGGCTCTCCGCTGGATGGAGAATACGACACACACACACATCGTGATTGTAACTGACTCAGAAAGCATGCTGACAAGGGTGAGGACGGGCAGACTTCGTGCGGAGTGGCTTGCTTCGCTTCGGAGGTCACGGGTGACAAGCATCGCCTGGATCTTTTCTCCGGGGCATGCCGGTGTGCTAGGAAATGAACAGGCGGACAGATTGGCTGGCTCTGCAGAACTTGGTGGAGTATTGATACATGACAAGGCAGACGGGGTTGCGGCCTTGTGGGAGCATGTGCACACCTCGGAGGAGCAAATGGATTACCATGGTCTGGCAAGAATGAGACAACGAGGAGTGACGAAGGGATCTGGCCGACGCTCAACGCTCAAAGGAAAGGCGAGACGGACTTATAATCAGAGTGCTACTGGTACTATTAGTGTTGGAACTCTTCGCTGGCTGCTGAGGATGGGGACGGAGCACTTATGGGAAGTCCCCGAATGCTGTGATGTCGATTCCTAAATCAATCAATCAATCAATCAATCTATGCAGTAAAAAAAAGTCGACAGGGTCGACTTCAATGCACCGGGTATTCATCCCATATGGCTCGGCCTCTTTCCGCAGCGCGGAAAGCGTCGCACAAAGCACGAAGTTCATAGCTCTAGCGACGACCCACAGGAGTCTCCGAAAAATTTCACTCGTGAACTGAAGGACGCGGCCCGGAATCGAACCTACAACCTTCGGAGCCCGAGTCAAACGGCTTGAACACTTCACTACGGAGACTCCCCTTACTCACTGTGCAGTAAAATTTCAATGTGTGACATTTTTCCCAGTACGTGAGCTAGGCAATACTGCATCTGTGACTTGGGGAATATTAAACGCAGTTTAACAATTCTTCGACAAACACGGTTAGAAATCAGCCGCAGGTAATGTGGTGGAAGCTTGTTTTGAGTTGATATTGATGGTATGAGTCGACCGTAAAGAAAGCAGAAGAAGAACTGCTGAACGTAACAATCACCTGGTAAATGACACACACCCAATAAATAACGGGGTTGACTGCAACATCCCTAAAAATAGAAGATATGTAACTAAAGAACTTTATATTACTATCGCTTTATGATTATGAAACTACTGAAATAGCAATATCCCAAAAGATAACTCTGATTATGATTTTCACTCATTGAAAACGGTTTAGAATATTAATAATTACTCAGTTATCAGTTATCAGTTATCAGTTGGGGTATCTTCGTTGCACTCCGGACATGTCCATAGGTGCTCAGATCCTCCCCCCAGCATATGCATCAGCGTCCGGTGGCTAATAGTGCCAGTTCTGTGTTGGTTGACGAGGCACTTTGTTTTCCCGATGTACCTCTCGCGTCTGGCTGTGCCGATTCTTACTCCCAGGTCTTTCATCCTGGACAGCGATGTGGAATCACTGACGTCAAAATCCTCTGTTCTCGCCAAATCTTTAAGGACGTTAATAACATCGGCACGATCCATGGGCTGGCCATCTACAGGGGGTGCAGAGCCAGCCAGTTTGTCAGCTCGTTCATTTCCCTCGACTCCCGCATGTCCCGGGACGAAGATGAAGGTGACTTTACGGACAACAGACTTCCGCAGCGATTCAGTCCACTGTCTACGTACAGATCCAGCTTCGACCTTCTGAATGATGCTCATTGAATCACTTAGTACACACACGTTGGTATAATGCTGTGATTCCAGCCATATGAAAGCCTGTGTTACTGCCATCACCTCCATCGTCATGCTACTCGTGGTCATAGAGTGGGCACCACTGGATTCTTGAACGGTTCGGCCCGCTGAACGGGCTGTAAACGCCCACGCACTTCTCTGCTGCTTTACAACAGATCCATCTGTATAGATGAGCACTTCGGGGCTATCTGAGTGATCACAGATGAGCGCGTTAACCTCTGCATTGACAGCGGCAGGGTTCTGCTCTCTGCACCGTCTGTCGAGTGTGATAATGCAGGAGAAAGTGCACTTAAAGGCTGGAGGCACCAGCACCCATTCCTTGCCGGGGTTGATACTGGTAAGACTGCAGACCTGTCTGACGACATCTTCCGCCCGACCCATCCATGATTTGCCCCTCTTTAGCCTGTCACCCTTTTCTCTGAATATAGCGTCATGCAGAGGGTGCTGCTCATCTGCACTTATTTTTAAGTATGCACGAGCTCTCCAGATCTTGATCCTGTGTTCCATTGTCGGGAAGTCGAGGAGGTATCTCATTGCTACACAGCTGGTGTCTCTCGTGCAGCCCAAAATGATGCGCATGGCTTCGTTTTGTACCTTTTCGAGTCTTCCAATCTGTGTAGGGCTGACAGTGAGGATGGTCAGGGCATACTCGATGCGTGAAAGTACAAGTCCTTGGAACAGAAGTATTAGCAGTCTTTGCTCGATATTGGCAGTCGCCATGACTCTCATTGCTGACAAACCTTTTCAAGCCTTCGTTATGACATAATCGACATGATCTCTGAAGGACAGGCTACGATCAAGCCTCACGCCAAGATATGTCATTGACTGGGTTCTACTCAAACTGCTCCCATCCATTCTTACTGCCGGCAGGTCTGTTTTCACAATATGGTTGTTTAGTGAGAACCATGTAACCGTTGCCTTTGCAGAGTTGACAAGGGCATCGGCATCAGCACACCATGAGGAAATTCGATCTAGTTCGCCCTGCATATCATTGGCAACCGCCTGTCTATCTCGACCCTGTCGATACACGAGGATGTCGTCAACGAATGACAGAGTCCTACCCCTCCCGTCCAACTGTTGTTCAGTGATCGGCACCGTATACGCGTTGAATAGTACTGGTGACAGTGGTGAACCCTGCGGCAATCCTGGACATATCGATATCGGCTCAGAAGACCAACTCCCGCATCTTAGCACCACCTTCCTTTGGAGCAGAACTGCAGCTATCCATCGTACAAGGTGAGGGTGCACTTTCAGTCTGAGGAGGGTTTGCGTCAAGTGCTCGAAAGATACTCTGTTATATGTGTCCTCCAAGTCTATGGCGGCCGCACATGTCTCTTCTCTGACCTGAAATCCTTCGTAAACATCTTGAGCAAAGATAGCCGCATTCAGCCATGACTCTTTGTTGCGTCTGTATCCTCCAAGTGTGGGCGGGAAGCAGCCGAGCTGTTCCAAGTCCCAAGCAAGTCTGTGTGCTACAATTTTCTCCAGTAGCTTGCCAACAGTATTCTGCATCGTAATGATTCTGTAGCCGCTTATCTTGGAATGGTCTTTGTTCGGTTTTGGCAGCGGCAGCAAGTAGCTGTGTAGCCATTCTTCTTTGACCTGACTGGTGTTGAATTCTCTGGCCAGTTCTTCCATGTCATCATCTGATATCACCAGTAGGTCACCATATCGGATGCCGTCTGGGCCTGGGGCGGTGTTAGGTGATTTCTTGAGCATCGCACGCAATATCTCAGCTGTGATTGTCCATTCTTCGTCTGTCCCGACCCCATCGCACAACTGAGTCAGTCTGTTCTATGTAGCGTGCAAGAAGGGACCTTTATCCGCATCCGACTTTTTCCATGCGAGGTCTGTGCCTTGAAAGTCTGGAATACCCCTACATTGTGCAGCACCGTTCATGCTCTTGTGGAGGCGCCAGAATGTCGTAAGAGATCGCTCGGAGCACACCTTCCTGCAGAACTCGTCCCATTTCTCGGCCTTGGCCTGTTTGGAGCAGGATTTGAAAAAAGTCGTCGTCCTATCGACCTCAGTCTTCAGGTTCGCCAATTCAACCTGTGGCATGTTAGCCTTTCTGGCCTTTTGCCAGTCTTTGACAGCCTGCCTCTTTCCCAGCCATGCCTTCTCGACCTCTCCATTCCACCATGGTGGCTGCAACCATCTTTCTTGTCTCCTGCGGGAGGAAGTTGGTTTTCTTCTTCTGATCTTGCTTATGGCGTCTTGACCAGTGTTGTCGTACGGGAAGGCATTTGTCTTGTTTCTTTGACTCATGGCCCCGTCTTTCTTGATCAGGATGACACAAGGGTAGTGGTCACTATCGTGGTATCCCAGTGTTCCCCATTGGCACCTTGGTGCGATGGTGGGCGACACCAGAGCCAAGTCAATGACGCTGTCAGAGTCACCTATTACTTCTAATTACAATTACTTCTAATTCCAAACTGAAATACGAACTCAGCAAGTAAATTTGATTTGGTAAATAATAAAAATAAATAACCATTTCCCACGCATACGGCGCATTGGGTATATATATATATATATATATATATATATATATATATATATATATATATATATATATATATATATATATATATCCATCCATCCATCATGTGCCATGCCGGTAAGCGTGGGCGGTCATGTTCTGCCATCTCACCCGATCACCAGAGTCGTGGATCAGCTCCGTGTTTCTGTCTCGACTATGCCACAAGGCCAAGCCATCCAGGTACTTGCTTCTAGGTCTTCCCCTTGGTCTGTTCCCCTCGATCTTACCAGTTGTCACCAAATTCTCCAATCCATTTCTTCTCATAACATGTCCAAAAAATTTTGACTGTCTACGTCTGATTTCTCTAATCAATTTACGATCTTCATTTGTTTCTTGAAGGACTTGTTCATTGGTCTTTCTGGCTGTCCATGGTATTCTTTGCATTTTCCTCAGAAACCACATCTCTACAGCCATCAGATGTTTTTCAGCCTGACTGCTCATTGTCCACGCTTCACATCCATACAAAAGTACAGGCTCAATGTAGCATCTCAACACTCTCTTTCTCGTTTCAATTGACATCTTTTTATTGGTCAATATGTTTTTCATCTTGCTAAAGGCTACTTTTGCCATGGCGATTCTTGTTCTAATCTCTTCAAGGCATCTCCCATCAGATGTTATTACTGTTCCGAGATAATTGTACCTGCTCACTTGTTGAAGAATATTCCCATTTACTTGTATATTACATTGTGGTATTTCGTCCTTCCTAGTGACGACCATAATCTGTGTCTTTTTACAATTTAATTCTAACCCTAGTTGTTCACTGTGTGTCACAATCGCATCTACTAAATTTTGCAGGTCCTGTTCATTGTCTGCAATCAAGACTGTATCATCTGCATATCTAATGTTATTGATGCATCGTCCCCCAATGTTGATTCCTTCCATATCTTCAATATTTCTGAAAATACTTTCACTGTACAGGGAAAACAGATCTGGAGACATTACACATCCCTGTCTCACACCCCTTTTAATAGGCTGATATTGGCTTACTTCATTATCAACTCTTATGGCAGCTTGTTGTTTCCAATATATGTTTTTACAAGTCTAAGATCTTTTCCATCAATTTGTAGATCTTCAAGCATCCTTATCATGTTGACATGTCTCACTTTATCAAAAGCCTTTGTGTAGTCAATAAAGCAAAGGTGTAGATCTTTGTTTACTTCTATAGAACGTTCGATTATGTTTCTCAGTATATACACAGCATTTACTGTACCCTTGCCTTCCACAAACCCACATTGTTCTTCTCCTATTTCAGGTTGTATTTTCCTCCTAACTCTTTGCATGATAATTCTTAGCAAAATCTTCGTGATGTGACTCATTATACTAATTGTTCGATGTTGATCACATTCCAAGGCTCCTGATTTCTTTGGGATTGCAATAAATACAGAATTACATAACTCCTGAGGTATATTTCCAGTATCATATATTGTATTGTATATATATATATATATATATATATATATATATATATATATATATATATATATATATATATATATATATATATATATATATCCATCTATCATGTGCAATGCCGACACGTGTGGGCGGACATGTTCTGCCAACTCACTCGATCATCAGAGTCATGAATCAGCTCCGTGTTCCTGTCTTGACCGTGCCACGTGGCCAAGCCATCCAGGTATTTACTTCTCGGTCTTCCCCTTGGTCTTTTCCCTTCGATCTTGCCAGTTGTCACCAAGTTCTCCAATTCAATTCTTCTCATAACATGCCCAAAAAATATTGACTGTCTACGTCTAATGTCTCTAATCAGTTTACGATCTTCATTTGTTTCTTGAAGGACTTGTTCATTGGTTTTTCTGCCTGCCCATGGCATTCTTTGCATTTTCCTCAGAAACCACATTTCCACAGCCATCAGATGTTTTTCGGCTTGACTGCTCATTGTCCACGCTTCACATCCATACAAAAGTACAGGTTCTATGTAGCACTTCAACACTCTTTTTCTTGTTTCAATTGATATATTGTTATTGGTCAGTATGTTTTTCATTTTGCAAAAGGCTACCTTCGCAATGGCAATTCTTGTTCTAATTTCTTCAAGGCTGTCCGAGATGGCTGTACCGATTCACTTATTTAAGAATATGCCCATTTACTTGTATATTAGGTTTAGGTTTAGTCGATGGATCAACATCACGGCACACGGGTGTAATCCATAAGTGCTCCGTTCTCCTCCTAACTCAAACCTGAGTCTGGAGAAACTCAGCTCAGTGCACGAACTCCGTAGCACCGGCGAGGATCCTGAAATACGTTGGGTAGATTTTTAACTCGAAATTTTGCCCGGGCAGCGCCGTTAGTCTACTCTTTTTCGATTTCCAACTGCCAAGGGATGTTTTACGTGCGCAACAATACACACGGGCGTCCGGTCTCACTACCCAGAGACCAGGGGGAATTGTTTTTACTAGAAGTCTAGTATACTAGACTTGTATATTACATTGTGGTATTTCCTTCTTCCCACTGACGACCATAATCTTATCTTCTTACATTTCAATTCTAACCATAATTGTTCACTGTGTGCAACAACCGCATCTACTAAATGTCTCAGGTCCTGTTCATTGTCTGCTATCAAGACTGTATCATCTGCGTATCTAATATTATTGATGTATCTTCCCCCAATTTTGAATCCTTCCTTATCAAATCCCGATACAACCAAATAATCCTTCCATATCCTCTGTAAAGGACATGCAACTAACTCCAGAACACAACAGACGGACAAAGAGATATTACTCTTACTGTAACATTCAACAAACACTGCAAATGGAAACCAAAATTGCTTGTTTAATGAATACATTAATAACACCATTCCACCTTATGCATATAGTTAATTCTTTGTCAATTTACTATCCAGTTATTACAGATATTCAAGGGAAGAGACTAGTGTTTTTGTCTCCCAAACAGGTAGTTTCCCTTGGAATTCTCATCAACGGAGGTGAAATACTCTCTCCACAGTTGCTCAAAGTCAGCCTTCGACAGTTTTTGATCAGGTAATCCCTGTAACAGATTTCAGATGTGTCAGTAAAACTGATACGCAGTCAGTGGATTAATATTTTCCAGTGAAGTGGAAGAAGACTACACAAACGTTACACAAACGTTACACAAACGGATATAAAAAAGGATATGTTTAAAATCTCACGATCGATTGATTAACAGACTCTGGGAAAAATGGCGTTCGCCGTTAACGCAAGACGATGGAAAGGAAGTCGGCTAAATATTTTATCGAATTTACCAAATCTGCTGATTTTACAATTCCAAGTGACCAATGTGTGGTGGGTCGGACTTACTGTCTGCTTAAATAAAGATGGACATTAGGCGAAAATGTGTGTATGTTCATCATCATCATTAATGTTCTGTGCCTTGCAGAAAGAAGGAAGGACAGACAGACAGACAGACAGACAGACAGACAGACAGACGGACAGACAGACAGACAGACAGACAGACAGACAGACAGACAGACAGACGGGCAGACAGACAGACAGACGGGCAGACAGACAGACAGACAGACAGAACAAGAGCAAGACACCTAGACATGTTATTTATGAACATACTATATATTTACGAATGCTTACATATATTTGGAGAAAAAAAAAGGAAACAACCAAGAACATTAAAAACAAACCTCAGAAATTTTGTCGAAACAAAAATTTATGTCGTCACCAGAAAACCCAAAAAGCTTGTAAATGGCTGTGTATTCATCTCGGTCAATGAAGCCATCATCTGTAAAGAGATATTTCATTCAAGTAAACAGAGATACTTAAACTACTTAAATGAACAAGAACAATACTTAAATAGAAAAATTTACCACATATACATAATGTTCTCGGATACAACATCTCAACAAAGAACAGTCAATAGTTAAGAAATTTAAAATGGCACAATCTATATATATATATATATAGAGAATATATATGAGTGGCACCTTGCAGTCTTGACAGACCAAAGTATGTGAGTTGGAATGTGGCCAATATTCCATCACAATGCCTGGGCAGAGCTTCAGAGAAACATGTGGTGCCCAAACGACATGTTCCCTCTCTCGGCCTAATCTTGTGTTTTCCAGAGGAATGGGTAACCAATACGTCTGGTACAAGGTAGGCTGCAGACGCTGGCGGCACAGCGTCAAACCTCCGAGACCTCGCCACCACGAGCAGGTGGCGAGTGATGGCCAGACCCTGGAACCCAAGGGACCCGGCTTAGAGGCGTTCAGCCAAGTCCCACAGGTGAAGGTCTCGTATGCGCCCGAACCATAAGGGAGCGCCCATCTGTCAATCACAAGTGTCCGGAACTGTGTAAAGCGTGCACTATCGTCAGACTCTCCGCCTGACCTTAGCGGGACCCCGCGACCAGCGAGAATAGGCCCGCCGCACACACGCACACACACACACACACACACACACACACACACACATATATATGGCTCAAGGCTCATGGGCCTTTACAGCTCGGGCCGGAGGGAGAATTGTGAAGGAGGACTCTGGTGCTTTTACTGAAACCACAAGTAGCCTGACCATGGAAGTCATGGCAGTAAGTAAATCAATAACATGGCTCGAGACACAGACATTCACTAGGGCTTGTTTCCTTAGCGACTCAATGAGCATGATCAAGAGGATAGAGGTGGGGTCGATCCGAAGAGAATGGTTGCTGCCTCTGGAGCGGTCTCGACTGGCAAAGATTAGTTTCATCTTCGTGCCAGGGCATGCGGGAGTACAAGGAAATGAGCGGGCTGACAAGCTCGCAGGTGAGGCTACTGTGGAGGGCGGACGCGCCATGGACCAGGCCGACATTCTGAATGCTCTACGAGAAGTAAGACTTTTGCGAGAACCAAGTGATGACTGTGAATCTACAACAATGGCCAGACTGCGAGAGCAGCAAATTAAAAGAGGTGTGGCCAAACAAGAACACTACGCAGGAAACCAAAGAAGATTGATAAACCAACACAGAACTGGCGTCGTTAGCCGCTACACGCTGCGGGATTTGCTGAGGAGGGGATCCGAGCACTTATGGACTGAATGGTTCGATGTGCAATGAGGATGATCTGTCGACTAACTAACTAACTAACTAACATATATATATTAGCTACGTTATCAACAACAATATGACAAGAATTCAGACGCAGAATGGCTATAGCAGTGCGGGTTAAACAGCATTATGAACCTATGGCACATCATCATCATCGTCATCATCATCATCATCATCATCATCATCATCATCATCATCATCATCATCATCATCATCATCATCATCATCATCATCATCATCAAGTGCCCTGCCAGCTGGCGTAGGCGTTCGTGGCTCTCTACAGATCTCGGACTTTGGTGTTCTGGCTCAACTCTGTTAATAATATTCATCCATGCCACCGTCTCAATTCATTCAGTATAATTTCTCTTGGGCTGCCTCTGCCTCTTTTCACCTCGATCTTTCCAGTTGTCACGATGTTCTCCAATGCCTCACTTCTCATCACATGACCGAAGACAGATGTTTGTCTCTTCTTTATTGTTGTATATAATGTTCTAGTTTCATTAGCCTGTCTCAGGCAGTCGTTGTTAGTTACTCTGGCAGTCCAAGGAATTCGCAACATTCGTCTTATGAACCACATCTCTGTTGCTTCCGACCTCTTCCTAAACACTTTAGAGCTATACTTTTTTTTGTAGATCATGCATCTTTCTTGTGGCAAGAAAAGAATGTGAATCATCGGCCATTTCGCAATCACTAAAGAAAAATAATGGGGCTCTTGAATTTAAATATTACCGAAAAAAATATTAAATATTGTGGAACAAGAAAAGGAAAAATACTGCGATTCCACACAAACCTGAACATAAGAGAAAGCTGGTTAATAAGCAGTATCATGTAATTGAAATTAAAATGCTTTAGCCACATTAAACGTCGCAGTTAATTAGAAAGGAAAGTTATTGAAGGCGTGGTTCCCGTGGGTATGGGAGGGAATCCACCAGCATCATGATGGAAACAGGATATTGTAGACACCTGGGGCACGAGGATGTATGAGGCTGGAGAAATGACACGTGACCCAGAGACTTTCGGTGAGCAGTGATGACAGAGGGGTTGTACAAAGAACCTGCTACATGATGCTGATATCCCGTTGAAATAACTCTGAATAGAAATATCACTTTGTAATATCGTTGAATAGAAATATGACGTTGTAATACCGTTGCATAGAAATATCACGTTGTAATACCGTTGAATAGAAATATCATGTTGGAATAACATTGAATAGAAATATCACGTTGTAATACAGTTGAACAGAAATATCACGGTGTAATACAGTTAAATAAACACATCCCGTTATAATCCGTTGAATGGAAATATCACGTTAGAATAATATTAAATAGAAATAGTAGTAGGCCTCTTTCAGTAAGACTCTAGAGATGTGCCACTTGGGAGGCACCTGACAGCGCCTCTGGTGACTATACTCCAATGCGAGAGTGACAATATCTGGCACAGTTTCCGTATCTGTAAGACTTGGCTGGTCCCGCAGTAAGCGACAGCGTTTTGAGCCTGTGCCGCCTATCCTCAGTTTGTTAGATCAGATTGCGCTAAAAGAGCACTAGTCCGTTTTGTACATCTCTTCTCCAAGAACATCTGTCTGTTGCAACTCTTTCCCACGTGTCTCGGTCTATGCCAAGGGTTTTCATATCATGTTTACGCACATCCCTATATCGCATTTGGAGTCTTCCAGTTGGCATATTCCCTATGGCTAGTTCTCCGTATAGGAGATCTTTGAGAATACGTTCATCCTCCATCTCGAGAGACATGGTCCAGCCACCAGAGACGTCTCTGCTTGAGGAGGGCGTGCACTGTGGCAATATCCGCTCTTTCAAGCACGTGTTTGTTTGTTATGTGGTCTTTCCACGATATGCACAGGCTACGTCTCAGACATCTCATATGGAAGGAATTAAACTTTCTTTCCTATCGTGAGTACAAAGTCCAGGATTCAGACATATAGAGTAGTGTGCTAACAACACACGCTTTATATACTTGAACTTTTGTACGCTCTTTTAATCAATTAATCTCCTAAACTCTCTTAATTAGCATGGACAGTGTTGTGGCTGTCTTTCCAATGCGTCTGTCGATTTCTGTCTCTAAGGAAAGATATCGGATATTGTAGAGCCCATATTTCCGGCTTGGGTCAGGATGGCGGGACGTGTTTTCTTCTAGCTTGACTTAAGTCGGTTGATCGGCGGCTTGACAATCCTCCATCATAAAACTCGCCGTTGTTACAGAATCAGATTTCTGGCTCTAAATGTTAGCGCTACGCACAAACATGGAGAGCCACGACTTCTGCCCTATGCGCCGCCTTAGGCCCAGGAGGAAACACACACACATATACGCAAACTCATGGACAACCTTCACTTCGTAATTAGAAATGTTGATTGATGGAGGCGCACCATCTTATTGTTCCATCACCTGTGTTTTATTTAGGCTGATGGAGAGCCCACAGTCTTTGCAGGCGGCTGCAAAACGATCTATGAGCCATTGGAGATCTTCTGCTGCATGAGCAGTCTGTGCTGCATCGTCTGCAAAAAGTAGTTCTCTTACGCATCTTGATCTTATTTTGGTCTTTGCCTTGAGTCTTGATGGGTTAAAAAGTTTGCCATCAGATCTTGTATGGAGATATATGCCTTCAGTGGCAGTCCCAAATGCCTGCCTTAAGAGAACGGTGAAGAAGACACTAAAAAGTGTAGGGGCAAGCACGCAACCCTGCATTACTCCACTGCTGATGCTGAATAACTGAGATGTTGAGTCATCGAATATAATGGCCCCCTGCATGTTTTCATGAAATGATTTCATGAGGCTTAGTCGGTGGGTGGGCATCCTATCCTCTCAAGGATCGTAAAAAGGCCGTCTCTGCTCACGAGGTTCATTAAGACTTATAACCGGTAACTGCTGCTTCCCGTGTTGTGCTGCCGCTGTTACGCGATGCTGAAGAGGTCTCTCCGGGGCACAAGCCTGGATAATGAAATGCGAAGAACCAGCTGTTGCCCAGTAGCAATTCCCCCTCTACACGTCACAAATGTTGACCAGGAAAAAGTCAGTAGCCAGACAACTTGGCATCAGTGCCGTCGCAGGAGTTGCCAGAACTATGTTGTTTGCATCATGGAACTTGCCTTAGCGACTCCATCTCCGGATTTGTCCTCAGGGTTTACTCCCAAAGCCTTTCCCATCTGGGTATACCCACAAGGCAGAGGAGGTTAGAAATTTAGTTTCCTCTCTTAGAGGAGATACACACCAAAGCTGACGAGGTTCCTCTGCCCAGGAATCAGTAAGGAGGAAAGTCTACCATTCTTACTTCCTGGCAGTGACCATACTGATCAGATGACCGCATCCATTCTCTCTACTGTGAGATTCTCTGCCCACCGTCGCTAACTTGAAACCATAACCAACAACTATCTGTCGGCAGCTTCAAAGTCCGATCCACGACCTGCTCCGGTGGTGTCACGTTACCCTGTTTGGGGGACTAAACGGGTGCTCCACCTTGCCCAAGGGTGTCCCGAATAGAAATATCATATTGAAATATCAAGACCCCCCTGATAATAGTTTTCCTGTTGTTGTTTTGTGTGTGTGTGTGTAGTTTGTTTGTTGCTTTCGCACGCTTTGAAGTCAAGCGTAGTCCATACACTCGTTACTACTTCTTGTGCACAATACTAATTTTTGTATGTGGATTAACTTTCCCTATTACCAGTTTCCCTCACCTTCAGGCTAACCCACTCCGACTTCTGAGGTACTTGTAATTTACGTCCACAAGTTTAGGACGAGAAGTCAACATTTAGTCCAACTGACAATCGTCGCAACCACTAAAGAAGAATAATGGGGCTAATGAATTTAAATGTTACAGAAAAATTATTAGAATATTGTGGAACAAGAAAAAGAAAAATACTGTAATTCTACACGAGCCTGAACATGAAAGAAAGCTGGCTAACAAGCAGTAAGATGTCATTAAATCTAAAAACTGCTTTGGTCATATTAAATACCACATTGGATTGGAGAGAAAAGTTATTGAAGGCGTGGCCAATGGAAGAAGAAGAAGGAATTCACCAGCACGAAGATGGACACCGGATATTGTAGACACCTGGGGCACGGGATGTATGAGGCCGGAGAAATGGCACGTGACCCAGCGACTTCCGTTGAGCAGTGATGATAGCAACACTGTGTAAAGAACCTGCTACATGATGCTGATAGAAATATCACTTTGTAATACCGTTGAATATAAATAATATTTTATAATACCTCTGAATAGAAATATACTGTTGTAATAAAGTTGAATATAAATATCACGTTGTAATACTGTTGAACAGACATCTTCCACTTCTTCTGACCAATAAACCAGGGAGGTAACTCGTGGATACAATGACACATCTCCCACTTCTCCTGGGATGAACGTTTGCTATGAGTCTTTTCCGGCATGGGATTCAAGAGATGAAGAACGGAGGTAATGACCCAATTAGTTAAGTTAGTTGCATGTCCTTCTCAGGACGTCCCAACCAACCTCAGCATCCCTAGCTGTTTGTATGGGCAAGCTTGCATTCAGTAGTTTGTTTTTGCTTTCTGAACGGCCGACACTCATACTATGGTTAAAAATGAACAGAAACCTGTTTGCTTCCATATCGCCTGCAGCTGATTTCCAAAGCGGCATGCCGGATTGACAATTCAAACAACTGAATAAATTGTGGAGTGGGACAGCTAGACTTACAAAAATACGATTTTTAAGAGCATGCATCTTTTCCATTGCAACATACGCCTGTGAGACCTGGATTCTTACTAAACAATCTGAACATCGCATTTATGCTTTTGAATAAAAATGTTATAGACGGGTTCTAAGAATATCTTGGATACAGATAAGAAAAAATGCATCCATACGACAAGATCTGAATATCGAAGATGGTTGACTACTAAAGACAATAACACAAAGAAAATTGAAATATTTTGGTCACTTCAATCTTCACGAAAGTTTGGAGAGAATAATAATGGAGGGGTATATGCCTGGGAAGAGACGAAAAGGAAGGCTAAAGAGAAAACGGGTGCATGATGTGGCAGATGATCTCCAGATGGATGTACCGGACGCCGGACATCTTGCTTATGATCGAGAGGTTTTCCGGAAGGTTGTTATGGAAGCGAGGTTCTGCAAATGCGAAGCTACTGAATGAATGAATGCCGGACTGTGAATCACGATCGCTATCCCTTCGCCGGCATTGACACAATAATAGAATAAGATAACACGACGATACAGTGTCACAAATAAAAGATGACAAGTTAGCAAACCAACATGACGGTGCTAATACAATCACCTTATTCACCAGACTATTATTGAGTACCTGAAGTGTCATTGGCGAAGAACATAAACTCCATGTAGTCCTGCTGCCAGGCCGGAAACGTCTTGCCCTGCACGATGTCCCGGATGCAGTCCTCCCACATTCGAGTCCACTCGTCCTTGTTGATTTTACCGTCCTGTTGGGTCCAGAGACAGACAAGAAGACACATGATCATGAAATAAAACACTCGCAGAAACCGTCGATAAATCTGCTGCTGCTGCTGATGCTGCTGCTGCTGCTGCTACTGCTACTACTACCACTACCACTACCAGCACCACTATTGCTGCTGCTAATACTACTACTACTACTACTACTACCACCACCACTACTTCTAATATTCTATTACCATCACCATCACCACAACGACTACTACTGCTACCACCACCACCATTGCCACTACCACCACCACCACTACTACAACCATCACAACTACTACTACTACCACCATCATCAACACTACTTTTTTTTTTTAGCATATCCTTTACAGGACATCGCTATCAAAATCAGCATCTTTCAGCTGATTGTTGATTTCTTGGCAAGATTACGCTCAGTAGTTTGCCATTTCTTTTTGAGCGGCCGGCTCACATACTCCGTAAGTTACCGACGCGATTCGAACCACTGCTGATTCTCACCGTCGTCACGTTACCTACGAGAGTATACGAGATTACGGAGAATAGTTGCTAACCTCTAGGCCAGGAAGCCGGCATCAACACTACTACTACTACTACTACTACTACTTTAATCAACACTCAGCACTTGTGGGACCAGGTGGAGAAGGCGGAGGAACAGATTGAGAACCCATATGTGGAATCTCAAAATTGAGAGGGAAGACCAGGAGAGCTTTTAATCAGATAGCGGTGGGAACGATTAGTAGTATGACTCTTCGCTGGCTGTTGAACGTGGGGACGGAGCACGTATGGGAATGTCCTGAGTGCAGTGATTTCGGTTCGTAACTCAACTCAACTCAACTCAACTCAACTCAGTAGTTTGTCCTCGATAAAGGAAAACGGTATTTTGAAGCACAGTTAACTATCATCATCATCAAGTGCCATGCCAATAGGCGTGGGCGGTCATCGTTCTCCATCTCGAATGGTCACCAGTCTCAAATCAGGTCTGTGTTCATGTTCCGTCCACGACATGCTGCCAAACCATCAAGGTATTTATTCCCGTGTCTTCCTCTTGCTATCTTCTCATCAAGCTTACCAGTTGTCACTAAATTTTTAAGTCCATTTCTCCTCATAACATGTCCAAAAGATCTTGATTGTCTAGGTCTAATTTCTTCAGTCTATCTCCGTCTTTAATTTATCTATAAAAGACTGCCACACTTGATTTTCTGACCGTCCATGGTATTCTTTGCAATTTTCTCAAAAACCATATTTCCACCGCCATTACATGTTTTTCAGCTTTTCTGTTAATTGTGCATATTCAACACACATACACCAATATGGGTTCTATATAGTACTTCAACACCCTTTTTCTCATAAATGACATCTTTTTATTAGTCAGAATGTGCAAAACGCCACCTTCGGCGTGGGGATTCTTGTTCTAATCTCTTCAAGGCATTTCTTATCAGATGTTATGACTGTTCCGATATAATTGTACCGATTCACTTGTATTATTCCATATTCCAATTACCTGTATGTTACATTATGGTATATTTTTCTTCCTACTAACAACCATAATCTGTGTCTTCTTGCAATTTAATTTTAACTCTAGTTGTTCACTGTGTGCAATAACCGCATCTACTAAATAATATTAAGGACACGAAAAAAGAGACATCCTCTAGGCATTTGGTTGGGAATATGTTGACAAGACACTACCAAAAGCCTCTGGAGTAAACATTCCCAGTGAAGTTCTAACTCCCGCTTGTCCATATCTATTGCATGATCTGGTCAGGATCTGGTTATATTATAAGTCTTCTTCGTAGATGTAAAGTTTCAGTGCCGGTCTGGCACGCCTCGCTCGTTTCACAATAAGTGGAGTGGACGTTGTGCTCTGCGACGCAAAACCGTGGAGGTAGTACATTTGTACAAAATCGGGAGAAAAGTCAGATGCAAACCCTCTTCGTGGCTCAGACGACATTGCACATGAGCATTAGAACACTCTTCCAGAGAACTAACAACCGACCAAGCAACACAAGATATCATCTTGTGTCTTGTGGCAGGTCCATAACCGAACGTCACTCATAACGATGTCTGCTGTAAGATTTTCATATTGAGGCAGACTTGACAGTGCAGGTCAAGACAGACAGGTCGACAGACCGCTCAACCGATTGAACGACCGACAGACCGACTGAACGACCGATCGACCGACCGACCGACGGATGGACAGACAGACAGACAGACAGACAGGCAGACAGACAGACAGACAGACAGACAGGCAGGCAGGCAGGCAGACAGGCAGATAGATAGAACGAACGAACGAACGAACAAACTTTATTTTCAAAGGGTTAAGAATTGGGCACGCAGGCCCGTCTAACATTCTGCTCTTCTATCACTCTCTTTCATACATTATTTCATTCACACATCATTCAAGGCTAACAGAGAACAACAACAATATAAAGGATATGCATTATAAAGGCATGGGCAAAATGCGAACATCAAAACTACACGACACAGTAATATTAGATAATGGTCTGACACTTGTTGTTAGCCATGTGGAATATACTGGCCTACCAAAAGAGGACTGGCTGTTATACTAGGGTTTTGTTATTGTTATTATTATCTCTATTATTAAGGGGGAAGGTAATCCATATTGAGATAGTGTTCGAATAATTTGCGATTATATGAAAAGGGATTGGTGATGTCTTTGATTTCTTGTGGAAGATTGTTCCACAGCTGAGCTGCAGAGTACGTTAAGCTTGTTTTGTATAAGTCAATCCTAGGCTTCGGAATGTGTAATATATTTAAACGTTTACTGTGTCTAGCATTATATTAGATAGATAGACAGACAGACAGACAGACAGACAGACAGACAGACAGACAGACAGACAGACAGACAGACAGACAGACAGACAGACAGACAGACAGACAGACAGGAAGACAGGCAGACAGACAGACAGACAGACAGACAGACAGACAGACAGACAGACAGACCAATTATATAAACTAAAGAAACAAGTATATGACCAAGTTAATCCAGGTTTCACTAACAGACGCTGGCATAGTGCTAATCTTAAGTCACCATGAACATCTGTTGCCCATTAGACTGACACCTGTAAATAACATTAATCCTGATAATGGCGTCTGGTAACACATTGCATGCTTGCATTTCCAATTAATAAGATTAATGAGCAACTTACTAAACGTTGAACAATGGCTACGATCCAAGTTGTAAATGTTGTTTTCGATACTGGTACACTACAATACTCATGTTTGTTTTGTAAGATATCACCACTTGCTTCCACAGGGACACTTGTTTAGGTACTCAAGTTTCCTTCTATAGACCAAACAAGGAGAATTTCCTGACAGCGCACTAACTCCTTAACACAACAGTTAATCCATATATACGTACATACATAAATGGTCCAGTGTAATGTGTTCTAAACCTCCTAGAGGCTCGAATTTATGTTTCATTGATGAGGTCTCCCGGGTGGACCGAGACTGCAGTATCTACCAGGATATTTTCTCGGAAGTGAAAGAAGCCGATGTGATATTGACTACACTAGCTTTGTTTGAATAGTTACCTTGTCTGCTCTTGGCTGCAGTCCGGCCCAGATCCTGTTGATTCTGTCCTGCTCTTTGACGAAGGCGTCATCACTGGGTGCCCAGTTGTGCAGTTTAGCAATTTTCTGTGGGATGGAATTAGGTCATGCAGATGTTTAGTGAGGTCATTTGTGAACTATTCAATTCACCTTTATCAAAACCCTAGCATTGTTTGAATGTTTATGATTTCTTGACAAATTTACGTTCGGTAGTTTGCTATTGCTATCTGAACAACTGGTACTCATACCATTGTATTAAAACCAGCACAAAGCGGTCTGCTTACATATCGCCCAGAACTATGTTTCGAACGCGTTGGTAACTCCTTCGTCACGGCTCTGGCGTGTCTATGCTACCTAAATGAAATAGAAAGGGGTCCTGTTGGTGACATTGTAATGTTCTGGATATATGGTAAACAAAAGTTCTGGACGTCTTTACATCTTTTTAGATCTTTGGTGACATTGCAATGTTCTGGATGTATGGTAAACAGCAGTTTGGGACGTGTTTACATCTTTTGAAATCTTGGGTGACATTGCAATGTTCTGGATAGTTGGTAAACAACAGTTCTTGACGTCTTTACATCTTTTGAGATCTTTGGTGACATTGCAATGTTCTGGATATATGGTAAACAAAAGTACGGGACGTTTTTATATCTTTTGAGATCTATCGGGTTTAAGGATCTTACCTCGTAATGTTAGAGACCACAAGATGGATTATGTGATGATTATCAGGCCTGCGCGGTTTACGTCCAAAGGTATCTTCTTGTAGCCATTTTAGGCTGCTTCTATCCAAGTAGTATCACATAATAAATGTCTGTCTCATACCACTACCTTCAATATTGGAGTACCGCAAGGCTCTATTCTTGGCCCTCTATTGTTTGCCATATATATTAACGATCTACCTTTACATCTTTCGTCGTCCTGCGATCTATTTGCAGACGACTGTACAGTGTACACAAATGCTGAAAACTGTATTTTATTGGAGTCGTCTTTACAACAAGAATTAAATAATGTAGTTAGGTGGAGCTATTCAAACCGTATGCAAATTAACATCACTAAAACAAAATCAATGTTACTAACAACCAGACAAAGACTTCAAACTCTAAGCTCACACACATCACTTCAACTTCACATCGATAACATGCCAGTAGAAAGTGTAATTGAGCACAAAACATTAGGCATAATCATTGATAGAAACCTAACCTTTAATTCCCACGTTCAAGCGCTTATTAAACAAACAGCGAAAAAAGTCTACCAACTCGCCAAAATTAAAAACTTCCTTGATGAGGACACAAGGAAGCTATTCTATACTTCTCATATACAGACCCACTTTGACTACTGCTCTACAATCTGGGACGGTTGTTCTAATTCAAACACCAAGCGACTTTACTCACTCCAGAAACGGGCCATGGGTCTAATTTATAACAAACATTTATCTGACAATCCTAGCCTGTATAAACGCCTTCAGTTACTACCACTCCGCAAACGCCTGCTTTTCAATAAAGCTAAACTAATTCACAAAATCCTGCATCGGAATGCCCCAAATTACCTTTGGCCATTGTTTAAATATAATGCTAGACACAGTAAACGTTTAAATATATTACACATTCCGAAGCCTAGGATTGACTTATACAAAACAAGCTTAACGTACTCTGCAGCTCAGCTGTGGAACAATCTTCCACAAGAAATCAAAGACATCACCAATCCCTATTCATATAATCGCAAATTACTCGAACACTATCTCAGTACGGATTATCTTCCCCCTTAATAATAGAGATAATAATAATAATAACAAAACCCTAGTATAACAGCCAGTCCCCTTTTGGTAGGCCAGTATATTCCACATGGCTAATAACAAGTGTCAGATCATTATCTAATATTACTGTGTCGTGTAGTTTTGATGTTCGCATTTTGCCCATGCCTTTATAATGCATATCTTTTTTTATTGTTGCTGTTCTCTGTTAGCCTTGAATGATGTGTGAATGAAATAATGTATGAAAGAGAGTGAGAGAAGGGCAGAATGTTAGACGGGCCTGCGTGCCCAATTCTTAACCCTTTGAAAATAAAGTTTGTTCGTTCGTTCGTTCCTAGATCAACCCAGTTGAAAACTGATACAAGGATATTATTTGGGGAGAAAGGCAGTCGGTGTGATTATGACAATATCATCAGTGAAAAATCGATTGATCTGAACTATAAGGGGCCGGTTTCATATAGCCAACACACTTTACGCGTATTAAATGGGCTTTCACTGTACGCGTGTTAAATGATCTTTCACTGTCCTTTGTTTTAGTGTGACCGGTTTAAGTCAGAAGATGTATCTAATTTAATTTATTTGAGGCGAATAAAATCATACCGTATGAGATATTTCAGTCAGTCAGTGTCACATATTTCAGTCAGAGTGTCACATATTTTAGTCGGACAATATCACATATTTCAATCACACAGTGTCACACATTTAGGTTAGGCAGTCCGAAATATTTCATTAAATAATGAGAAATATGTCCGGCGATCGGGATAAGTATTTCAGCCTGTATGACATATGTCAGCCAAGCAGTGTGAAATCGCTCAATCAGATAAAAGTGAAATATGTCAGTCAGACAGTGTGAAATATTTCAGCCAGACAATGTAAAATATTTCAGTCAGTTAGTGTAATATAAGGATATTAGATAATCTGAAATAGTTCAGTCAGACAGTATGAAATATTTCATTTAGACAGTGTAGAATATTTCAGTCTGTCAGTGTAACATATTTCAGCCAGACAGTGTAAAGTAAGTATACTAGATCATCGTAAATATTTCATCAGACAGTATGAAATATTTCAGGCAGTCGGTGTACAATATTTCAGTCGTCTGACTGTCGTCTGTAACATATTTCAATCAGACGGTGTGACATATTTCAATCAGACAGTATAAAATAAGTATATTCGATAATCTGAAATATTTCAATCAGACAGTATAAATTATTTCAGTCAGACAATGTAAAAATAAGTATATTAGATCATTTGGAATATTTGAGTCATACAGTAAATACTATTTCAGTCAGACAGTGTAAAAATAAGTATATAATTTCAGTCAGACAGTATAAAATATTTCAGTCAGACAGTGTGAAATATTTCAGTCAGACAGTATGAAGTAAGTGTATTAGATAATCTGAAATTTTTCAGTCAGACAATGTGAAATGCAGATGTCATTTAGGGTATGTGTAAATGTCAACCCGACAGTGTGTATACAGTCAGATAGTGTGTAAAATGTCAGTCAGATAGTGTGTACAATGTCAGTCAGATAGTGTGTACAATGTCAGTCAGATAGTGTGTACAATGTCAGTCAGATAGTGTGTACAATGTCAGTCAGATAGTGTGTAAAATGTCAGTCAGATAGTGTGTAAAATATCAGTCAGATAGTGTGTAAAATGTCAGTCAGATAGTGTGTACAATGTCAGTCAGATAGTGTGTACAATGTCAGTAAGATAGTGTGTAAATTATCAGTCAGATAATGTGTAAAATATCAGTCAGATAGTGTGTACAATGTCAGTCAGATAGTGTGTAAAATGTCAGTCAGATAGTGTGTAAAATGTCAGTCAGATAATTTGTAAAATGTCAGTCAGATTGTGTGTGCAATGTCAATCAGATTGTGAGTAAAATATCAATCAGTGTGTAAAATTTCAGTCACATAATGTGAAAAATGTTAGACAGTGCGTAAGATGGCAGAAGGTTCGTAAGATGTCAATCACACAGTGTGCATACTTTCACTCAGAGTGATTGGGTCACTCGAGCAGAGTGATGGATTCACTCACACAGAGTGATGGGTTCACTCACACAGAGTGATGGGTTCACTCAACCAGTGTCTGTTTTTCTGCAAGCAATAGTTTCATGGAAAATGCATGACATATTAACATCCAGACAGTCATATTTCAGCCATATGTTATGCCATGATAATCTGAAGGCAGAATGACATGTTTTAGTTTGATAGTATGCTATGTTCCAGTTGGTTTGCGAGAGATGTCAGTCTATCGGTGACATACGAGTCAGCAAATCAGTGACTGTGTAAGTTACATGTATTAGTCAGTGACAAGTGTCACTTAGTTAGTGTGGTAGTAACATGTCGATTCATAAACTATAAATGTTACCTGTAATGCTTCCTCAAAGTCGTCCTTCTCGATAGTTCCATCTCTGTTTGTGTCTGGATAAATAAGAAAAGAAAACGTCATGGGATATCTTATGGCTGATTTGTGGGAGACTCCAAGTTAAATAAAGTGACAGACAGCAGCACGACAGCAATAACAGAAAATGCCCCACCTTACAGGTGAAGTGCAGTGATAAACTTTAGAATGCCTACATAGACATCTTAATGTATGTGAAAGATTGGTCCAGTTTATATATCCGAAACCGCAACTAAAGTCTTACAAATAACGCGAGAAGAAGAAGAAGAAGAAGAAGAAGAAGAAGAAGAAGAAGAAGAAGAAGAAGAAGAAGAAGAAGAAGAAGAAGAAAAAGACGAACAAGATCAAGAACAAGAAAAAGAAAGCCAGAAGAACGCAATAAGAAGAGAAGATCGCAAAGAAGAAGAATAAGAAGAAGAAGAAGAAGAAGAAGAATAGGAGGGGGAGGAGGAGGAGGAGGAGGAGGAGGAGGAGGAGGAGGAGGAGGAGGAGGAGACCAGTAAGAAGCAGAAGAAACAGACGTAAAAACACAATTCTAGAACGTTTGCATTATGAACAAGAAGGTGAGCAGCAACAAGAATATAAGAAGCAATGAGAAAGAGTGGAAATAAGAAAAGGAATGAAAAAGATATTAAAGCTTGAGAAACGATTAAAGGAAAAATCAGAAAGAAATGCACAATTTAAAGTAAAGAAATTGATTCAAAAATAGAAAGAATGAATATTAGAAATGTATCGATTTGCAAACTTGTTTTGTCAGGCAACTGAGGCAGAAATATTTCATACATTTTGAAAGCAACAACACATGAATCAAACGATTCGCTTTCTGATGATTTCTTGTAGATGTTCCCATACACAAAAAACAGATCGATTACATAGACATGACCGAACTCGATTCCACTGAGCTGTGTACATTCGGTTCGTTGTTTCCGTTAAGTTTAACGTCAGGGTTGGTCTAGCAAGGAACAGCTAAAAATAAAGACAGCATGTTCGGCCATCCAGGATAGTGAAGTGGCTAACACGCTCCCGTGCCGCCCGGTGATTATTTGTTCGAGTCATTATTGAGAGCTGGCTCCGTGGCGAAAACTTTACTAACGCTGTTCGTAATCCCGCATACCCGCGTTCGAAATACAGCTGCAGGCGATTTGACAGCAGACCGCCTTGCAATTTTTTTTTTTTTACGAAATGGTATGGGTACCGATGGTTCAGAAAGCAATAGCAAACTAAAAAAAAAATTGTTTGCATATCCTTTACAGGCCATCGCTGTCAACATCCGCATCTTTCAGCTGATTGCTGATTTCTTGGCTAGACTACGATCAGTAGTTTGCCATTGATTTCTGAGCGACCGGCTCACATACCCCATAAGTTACCGACACGGCTAGAACCGCTACCGATTCTCGCCGCCGTCACGTTACTCACGAGAGTATACGGAATTACGGAGAAAGTCGCCTACACCTAGACCAGGGAGACCGGCTAATGGCAAACTACTGAATGTAAATTTGCCAAGAGGCCACAACAGGAAAAAAATGCTGGTGTTGACCGCGACGTCCTGTAAAGAATATGCAACTAACTAACTAACTAACTAACTAACTAACATTATTGAGGGGGATTTCATTTTGTAAACAGACCTAGGGGTAGGTCAACAGATATGGAAATGGGTGCAAGAAAATGTTACGGGAAGAAAAGGCGCCCAGATAGATATGGGTATTCTCGGCCACCGAATTGTGGCTGGTCTCAGATCAATGGGGCCAACACCATGTGCAGAATGCGTCTGAATGCATGCAAAAGGGTGAGTTATGTACTGCTTTACATGGTGTCATCAGATTAGTGACGAGCATTGTCTTCATCACGGACTGAGACTCAAGGAGTATTGGGTCAGAAGAAACTCAAGAGAACTGCATGGCAAAGTTAAATATGACAGGCATGAAGCAGTGCAATCTGTTGATGCTTCTTCTTTGTAAGATAGCCATGGTTTACTATTGTGACTGAATGGTGCTTACTGTCAGGTTTTAGTCAGATATGACTGAGCTACCGTATGACAGTAGACGGTACTACCTGCTCTCTGTTAGCGATGAATGTTGGGCGGCGCTTACCAAACCCAACACCCCACATTGTGCCAACAGCTTCGGGCGGAAGAGCGCAACTGGGAGGGTACAAGCCATATCCTGGTGCGAGGAAATGCAACCTAAAGACAAAATGTTATGGCAGGGCAGACCAGGCCCTAAGCCTTGGTTGGCAGCTGGTCTAAGATCGAAGCTCCGACAGGCGGACAGTTAGAGCATTGCTTTGCTGATCCGGCAGCTTCTGCAGCTTATCTTGTTCCAGATGTAGGGGTGTTACCTTTCCTCTGGAGTGAACTAGGCAGGCCGAGAGAGGGATCATGCAACACATGATCTCTATATTTTAGCCCAGGCTTTGTGCTATGGAGAGGCAATAACTCCATCCCTGGTCTTAACCGGTCTCGGAATCAAAGCGAGAGGTAACATTTACGGGTTGTAAGTCCGTGTCAAGTGGCGTAGACATGGGGCGCCACGGGCTGCCTCTGACAGTGGGAGACACCTACAGGTGTCACTGATCAGCTACCGCCCGCCTCAATCTGGGCAGCCCCCGGCCAATTGAGCGCTGATCCGCCACAGCCTGCCTGCTTCAATGGGTGCTTGGGGCTAGGACAAAATCTGAATCACAGGCTATAAAACCAATGCTGGTTGTGTACTGGCCTCCACATTCTTTGGAATATACTTTTGACTTCTACTGAAATATGCCTTTCGTGATCAGGATGGTGGTATATACATTCACTCACACTCAGATGGCGGCCTCTATAATGCGCAGAGATTGAAGGCCAAGACCAAAAGTAGACGGGTACTAATCAAAGAGTTGCTTTTTGTGGATGATGCTGCAATTACGACCCACTCTGAGGAAAAATTACAACATCTACTATCTGCATTATCCAATGCTTGTTCTGAATTTGATTTAACAATTAACAAAAAGAAGACACAGATTATGACACAAGGTGCACATGGGGTACCATCAATCTTTATTGACAACGCCGAACTGGAGATAGTAGACCATTTTACATATCTAGGATCAGTGGTAAATAGTAAATTATCCCTAGATCAGAAAATCAACATCAGGATTAGTAAGGCAGCAACAACAATGAACATATTAGCAAAAAGAGTCTGGGAGAACAGGAAGCTTACTGCCAAAACAAAAGTCCTTGTCTTCCAAACCTGTGTCCTTAATACTCTTCTTTATGGCAGTGAAACCTGGTCAACTTACTCACACCAAGAGAAACGTTTAAACAGCTTTCATATGCGGTGTCTGCGAAGAATACTTGGTATTAAGTGGCAAGACAAAATCACAAATACTGAAGTATTGGAAAGATCAGGTTGTGTGACGGTGTGTTCCATGCTCAGTCTTCGTAGACATAGATGGATCGGACACGTTAGGAGAATGGATGAAGGTAGAATTCCAGATGACATCTGTTTTGGTGAATTACAGATGGGTAAGAGAACTCAGGGTCGGCCTCTACTACGATACAAAGATGTGTGTAATGCGGGACATGATTGATACAGGCATTGATAATGCACATTGGGAGCAAGTCGCCGCTGAACGTGTTGCATGGAGGGCAACTATCAGAAATGGGATAAAGACAAAGGAGAAAATGATTGCAGATAAAGCACACACAGAGCGCGAGAGACGTGAGATAGTGCATGATGGTGGAAATGACTATGTTTTCACATGCATCCACTGTGGACGAACATTTACAGAACGAATTGGCCTTATCAGCCACAATTGCCACTGCCATGGGCTGTAGTTAATAAGCGTTTTTGAAGCACAATGTACCAAACTATCGTCTGTCAAGAAAGTAAGAAAGTAAGTAAGTTTATATATATATATAAGTTTATATATATATAAACGGTTAATGAATAGTAATCCCTGTTCGTTGCTCTCGTCATATCACACCAGTGCCCCCGTAGTCACCTGATCATATCATACGGTTGCCCGTATAGTCACCTGATCATATCACACCGGTACCCCTATAGTCACCTGATCATATCATATCAGTGCCCCTATAGTCGTCTGATAATATCACTCCAGTACCTCCGTAGTTGGTTATGTTATTCGTTGAAACATGTCGATATGTTATGTGTAATTGTAATACCACAGTTTTCTAGCATAGTGAAAAAATTGTTAAAAAGCTAAGCATGTTTTTAACTGATCCAGTGCCGCCAAATGTGATCTCTTATTTGAATAGAGGGGCGATATATCGCCATCTTAGGTCATCGTTTTATTTGTTTTGTTTCCAATTCCAATTCCAATTTTCAAAACAAAAATCCCAAATTCGGCCTCGTTCAACCTGCGTTTTTCAGCTGTGGTTATTGTTGAGGTCCGTGGTTTTTGAGGGTTCATTCACCCTAATTCTTGTCTTGTGAGTCCTATCTCGGACTGATTATGTTGGTTTGTGTCTGTGACGTCAGCTGGGGGGTCGTTCGGCGGCTATCCTTTGTGCTTGTCTGCTCTTGTGGTTCTCTTTGTTGGTGCAGGTTCCTGGTTCGTCTGGCTTGACTGGTTGCAGTCCTTAAAAGGACTTTTTATTTGTTTTTCTGCCTCCTTTTTTGTGTATTTTCTGCAGGAGTTTCTCGACATTTTTATTTTCTTGTTTGCGCAATATCCCTTTTCTCTCCCTGTTGATTCGTTCGCGTCTCTTGTCCATTTCGAGATATCTGCTTTCTTTTTTCCTCTCCCATTCTGCTAGCTCGAGTTTATTCATTCTACCCAACGCAAGGAACTCCTCCATTGTCATTGGAGCAGGGTCATCTGTGCCGCCGTCACTCTCCTCCCCTATGATTTCTTCTCTGGTCTCGCTGTATATCGGTGTCCTCTTGGAGTTCAAGACCGTTAAGTACTCGGTCTTTTGTTGGGTTTCAACTGGCGGCTTTTCTGTGATCGTTTCCTTGGCTTCAGCTGGCAAGCTTTGGGTTAGATCCCTTTTTAGCATTCCGCTCTGCGGTTTGATGTCCCGTAGAATCTCTTCATTCTTTTTTTGTCGTCTGTACCATATGTTCCACTTCTTGCTTGATGTTTCGCTGTATCTCCTCTATTTCAGCCAGCAGCTTTTCATTGTCGCTGGTCGGTGCCAGTGTTTGAAGTAGCTTGATTTGCTTCTTTAGCTCATCTGGCATCTGGAACATTGGGTGATCCTTGGGATGAATCTCTCTGGCTGCTGCATTCTCTTGTTGATTGATATTGTGGTCGGCATCTCGTTGCCCTCTGTCGTTACTACCGCCAAGGTTGTAGGAATCTTGGAGTAGGTGTGGAGCCGCTCCGCCTTCAAGAATCGGATGTGTTGGTTCTCTTCTCAAAGCTGCTTCAGGATTTCTTCGTCTGATAGCTCGACTTGGATTTGCTTGACAACCCACTTGCTTGTCGGTGAGTCGGTGATTCTGACTCTGGTGTCTTTCTTCTCTCTCTGCTTTTCAGTAGGTTTGGCTCTTGTATGTGGTGGGCTGTCGATCTTCTCCCTCGTGGTAGCTTCAGTAGTAGCTGTTGTTTCAGGTTCTGTGTTACAGCTCGCCGGCAGGCTCTCCACGTTCTTCTTCTTGTCGGCTCCCACGCTGCACATCTTGGATACCGCGTGTTTCTTGTTGTTGGACTTGCGACGTGCCATTTCCCCCCGTAACAGGCTTCTTGACTTGTTCAGGTGACTTGTCTTGATGACACGAAGTTTTGTTTCGTGTATCCTCCGCAATTTCAATGCACGGTGAACGGAAATGTACATTACTATATTTGTTCGTTTGTTTATGTACAACGTTTGGTCAAAACTTACATTTTGTTTGGCATTGAAGCAGTTCATAAACACCTTGGTCAACACTTTCAATTGTATCTGGCAGACGTTTTGTTCTATTGGCTACTACTTTTTGCTTGAAAATGACCAGAACTTTGCCGATCCTAGCTTCGATATCAGCTATCGTTGTTCGCCAAGGAAAGGAGAGACAGGCATCCTATTTCTTCGTACTTCCACCCACTTCAGGCCTTCACAAATGCGATGGTCCTACACGTCAGTCCCAGCAATTCTCTTCAGCTCAAAAACAGTTAATTGCATATCCTTTACAGGACGTAGCAGTCAACTCCAACAATTTTTGGCTGTTGTGATTCATAGGCAATCTTACGTTTAGTAGCTTGCCATTGCTTTCTGAACGGCCGGCACTCATACCACTCATACCACTGTATGAAAATCTGCTTCCAAATCGCCCACAACTGTTTTTCGAACGCCGTATGCGGGATTATGAATTGCATTCGTAACTCTTTCGAACCAGAGCCAGAAAGTGCAGTCAAATGGCTTTTCGTATCTTATAGCTGTAGTTGTTTCTGAGACTCCATTGTGTACTTCTCCCTGTATTCTGCTCTCCAGTATTTTCGTAGATGTCCTAAACATCTAATATTGTGACTAAGCCTAAACAGTATATTTGTTTTAGATATTTTTGTTATTCTTCTTCGTCTTTAGTTCGTTTGACATTGATTATCTATATCTACACTGTTGTTGCGGTCTCCCTGGCCTAGGGGTTAGCGACTTTCTCCGTAATCCTGTATACTTTCGTGAGTAATGTGACCACGGCGAGAATCGGTAGCGGTTCTAACCGCGTCGATAACTTAGGGGTATGTGAGCCGGTCGCTCAGAAATCAATGGCAAACTACTGAGCGTAATCTTGCCAAGAAATCAACAATCAGCTGAAAGATGCTGATGTTGACAGCGATGTCATGTAAAGGATATGCAAACATTTTATTTTATTTTTACACTGTTGTTACTTATTAAAAAAAAAATTCAGTGTAATTTTAGCTAAGATAATGTTAAACATCTGTGTCTTTTGACAATGTCTATAAATGCCTGCAAGAATAAGTTCATTTCATCTCCAGTCTATACAACCTATTCATTCTTCTTCTTCTGCGTTCATCCGGAGTTTTTTTTTTTTTTTTTCGGACATGATTGCGTTGTGCCTGTTTACAACAGAGCTGCGTTCTTGCGCCGTTAGGCCGCCACATCCGACTTCTGCGGGCATTTGTTGACCGGGTTAACCTTCCCGTCAACCTATTCATTGTATTCCGTCGAGAACGCCTAATTTCAAAACCATCCAATTTATTTGCACGATATCTTACTTTAAATTCCGTATTTCAGAGCAAAACAGTGCTACGGGCTAAATGCGCGTAATGATTAATTTCTTCCACAGACACATATTAATGTGGCTTGATGTTAAAGGTGTGTGTGTGTGTGTGTGTGTGTGTGTGTATTGCGATGGTCGGTAATGCTACAGTTCGCCGTGGGCCTGGTGGTAATGGATTAGATCGGCATCGGGGCGGAGTCCACTTTTATTCTAAATGACGTGGACCTCAGGTGGACCCAGCCAAACATGAGACACCAGAAACAATAACTGGACAATGAAGGTGACCGGTGTAATACTGAACACATCATGGACTGAGTGTCCATAGGTCCTTATAAATATGAATCTACCACAATATGGCCAATGTGCCCTAATGTGTGTATAATGGACTTTTACTTTCTTAGTTACTTACTGGCTTGCTTACTTTCTTAGGTTTTTACTATCTTATTCTCGTACTTTCTTACTTACATTCTTACTTACTTACTCAGTCACTTAATTCCACATTTTCTTTCTTACTTACTTACGTACGTACTTACTTACTCACTCACTCACTCACTCACTCACTCACTCACTCATTCACTCACTCACTCACTCACTCACTCACTCACTCACTCGCTCACTCACTCACTCACTCACTCACCCACCCACTCACTCACTCACTCACTCACTCACTCACTCACTCACTCACTCACTCACTCTCTCACTCACTCACTCTCTCACTCACTCGCTCACTCTCTCACTCACTCACTCACTCACTCACTCACTCACTCACTTACTTACTTACTTACTTACTTACTTACTTACTTACTTACTTACTTACTTACTACGTGCTTACTTACTTTCTTACGTACTTACTTACTTACTTACTTACTTACATACATATATACTTACTTACTTACTTAATTACTTAGTTTCTTGCGTAGTAACTTAGTTTCTTACTTATTTTCTCATTTACTTACTTGTTTCTTTCTTACTTGTTTACTTTCTTTACTTGTCTTCTTACTCGCTTACCTGCCTATTTACTTTCTTAGAACTTACTTGCATAGTTACCTACAAGCTTACTTACTTGTTTGCTTACCTTACTAACTTACTTCTTTGCTTGCGATACTTGCAAACTTACTTGCTAACTTGCTTATTTACTTACTTACGTGATTTCTTACTAATGATTGATTGACTGACTGACTGACTTACTTACTGCTATCGTAAATCTTATTTAACTAACAGAGACTATTCTATGTCTTAATATTCTCCAGATACGGAAGCTTTCTAAATGTCTGGTTATTGAAATTGATCCACTGGCGCGTTGACTTCCGTTTCTTCCACAGTCTTTCCCCCGATCCTATTACAATATTCATTAGTTCATTCTCAGCAAGCAAATACAATTTAACCAAATTTCATCATTATCATCATTACCAAGTACCATGCCGATAAGCGTAGGCGGTTATGTTTCGCCATCTCACACGATCACCAGAGCCGTGTATCAGCTTTGTGTTCTTGTCCCGCCAATGCCATATGGACAAGCCATTCATATATTTACTTCTCTGCCGCCCACTTGTTCTTTTCCCCCTCAATCTTGCCAGTTGTCACCAAGTTCTCTCTCTCTCTCTTTTTTTTTTCATAACGTGCTCAAAAACTTTTGACTGTCTGCTTCTAATTTCTCTAGACAGTTTACGCTTTGCATTTGCTTCTTATAAGACTTGTTCATTGGTTTTTCTGTCTTTCCATATTATTCTTTGTATTTTCCTCAAAAACTACATTCCCATTGCCATTTGATGTTTTTTCAGCTTGGCTGCTGATTGTCCACGTTTCACATCAATACAAAAGTATAGGTTCTATGTAGTACTTCAACTCTTTTTCTCGTTACAATTGACATATTTTTATTGTAAATTACGAAATATGATTATCTTAGCATCTGTAAAGAAGGTAGTTTGCCTTCCTTCCCAGCAGTGACTATACTGCTCAATGACCGTAGCCATTGTCTCCAAAAAGAGATTCCCTGCTTACCGTCGTGAAATTGGAGACAATGACCTACAACTATGTCTTCAGTTTCATCAACCACCCGCACCGATGGGTTCACTGTTACCCTGATCGCTAGGCTAAACGAGTACTCCACCATGGGTGTCCCCTATGCTGGCCGAGGGAAGGAGGCTAATCAAAATTCACTTCACTAAATCCTGTAGGTCGAAGTTCAAACACACACGTGAGGATGCTTGTAGTTAATAGCACAGCAAGGAAAAAAAATGATTGACTTCAAAGGTCAACTGTCGCGTGGATAATTACCAACGGCTGACCTGGAAAGTGCGCCATAAGTAATTACTGACATTAGAAAACAGAGGATTAGAAAGCTAAAAATGGCCTGGTTAAATAATTAAACATCTGTTGCGGAGTTGTGGTTGTGGTGCTTTCAGACAGGCAATGTTCAGAATGAAAAACAGCAATTGGTGGTAATTACATTCCTGTGCGGTTCAAATTGTGACCAGTTCTAAAGTCCCACCATGAAGCCCATTTGAATACATTTCAGGATATCATTGCCACATGTTGTACCCACGCGGACGTCTGTCAGCTTGAATGTGGAGTTTGGTGGAGTGTGGATGGTACTGTGTTGTATCAGCATTGTTGGCTTGGTAATTACGTTTGGTTTGATTCGTTAAAAAACAATTTCATTACACGATTTCTTAATTAATGCTCCTGTGTCCTCCCACGGAGCACACTATGAGGTTCCGAACACAGAGCACACACTACGTAGCATTAGCGAGGATCCAGATGTGTATAGTAAGACCAAGAATGAGATTCGCTGGGCTGGTCACTTGACTCGCATGCCAGATCACAAGCTCCCTAAACGATTTTTATTTTACGGTGGGCTGCGTTGTGATAAACGTTGCAAAGACGGCCAGAGGAAACGCTTTAAAGACACTCTAAAAATCTCACTGAAAGCTTTTGGAATTCATCATGACACCTGGGAGACTGCTGCCAAAGGCCGAAATTCGTGGCGTACATCATTACGCAAGGGTGCAGTCACTTGTGAAGCAACCAAGACTGTAAGAGCTGTGAAGAAAAGGCTGGACAGAAAAACCACTGCAGGAGATCCTCCTCCTGGAACGTCAAGCATTCTTTGCTCACATTGTCAAAGAACATTTCGAGCCAAATTAGGCCTTATTAGCCATCTTAGAACTCACGGCTCCATACTTTCAACCCCACTGGATGAAATGAATGGTCATCATCATTCTTCATGGACAAACAACAACAGTAAGATCACACAGGTTGTTCATTCTTCTGTAGACAGATTTTCTAGTTCACACATTTCATCTGGGCACTGGAGCAAACGGCCTGTTCTATTCGATCCCCGACTGACTGATTTTTAACGTGTGTCACGTGTACACGACTCCTTCCAGGTTATTTGCCATTGTCTGAGATGCCCGATCCACCACCCCAGAATCTGAGGGGTTATTGTCATATCATGTACCACGCTGATAAGCATAGGCGGTCATGGGTCACCATCTGACACGGTCACCTAGGTCTTTGATCAGGTCTGTGTTCTTGTCCTGTTTGTGTCACGTGGCCAAACCATCAAAGAATTGATCTATTTGTTTTCCTTTTTCTCATCAAGTTTACCAGTTGTCACAAGGTTTTCTAGTTTTGGGGAGTGTACACGGATAGTAATTGATATACACAAGCGTAAAATCACATTATGTTAGATGAGATGCATAAGAAACATAGTTGGAAAAACAAGAGGAGATCGAGATATAAATGAGAATCTAAGAACACGTGTATTACTATTAATAACACATTTTACTGATTTTATAGAACACAAAATAAATAAATGGTTCGGACATTTAACTGAAATGGAACGAGATCAACCAGAGTGAGAACATATGGATGTAAGTCGAGAAGGCGACCCAGTAAGAGATGGCTTTTTCCCCCGCATATCCTATTACAGGACATTGCTGTCAACACCAGCATTTTACCGCTGTAGTTAATTTCTTGGCAAGATTATGATAAGGGCGTTTTCCATTGCTTTCTAAAGGGCCTGCTAACATATCCCGTAAGTAACGGGCGCGGCGAGAACCGCTACCGATTCTCACACAGCTGTGTTTGCTCACGTGGATAAACGGGATTACGGAGAAGGTCACTAACTCCTAGGTCAGGGAGACCGGCAAGAGATGGCTTGATCGAGTAAAAGAGACAAAGTAGAAATAAGGTCAGCATGGTCGAATGGATAAAAACACCGGCTCTTAAACTTTTGCCGTGATGATGCCCAGGTAGCAGCTTCAAGCCCTACACCAGTATAGTGAACTAAAATGTTAAATTGTCGCCCCTGAGTTGGAGACATACATTACACGTGCCTCTGAAGATGGAGTGGGTTCGGCTGATGGCGAGAGACACTGGTAATAGGGAAAGCTGAGCCACACACAAAAATCAGTCCAGTATACTAGAAGTAGTAACACATGGTCGACTACGAATGAGCTCAGAGCGATCGAACGCAAAAAAAAAAAAAAATATATCAGATATGACATTAGCACAAGCAACATGACAAGTGAAAACCAGACAATTATATCTGCCTTCTCTCTGCAAAGTTCACGACAACAGCAGTTGGACTAGGGAGGGGGTGGGGGGGGGGGAAGAAGGAAAGGTCCCTTTTTTAAATGCAATCTTTAAATACCACGTGTCTAACCGGGTCTGTTTCAGTCAGAGCTGGACGCTGTAACCTCAGATCCAGTCCGCCAGTAAAGTGGGGCATGTAAATCACGAAAGTAGACTACATAAAAAGTTTCATATTGACCTGATATTATCACAAATCATACACCTATTTGCAAGCAAGTACCACTGGGAAAAGCTGAGGCTTAACAACTGTTATTTATATTCAGTACTACTCTGTAAGACCGCCTTGTGTTGGTTTTCACACAATTATATAGGTGCCCGTCTTTCAGAAATCAATGTCAAACTGTTGAACGTAAACTTATCAAGAAATCACACAAAGCTGAACAATGCGACATCCTGTAAAGGATATGCAACTAACGTTTAACTAACTGTTCTGTAAGTAATGGCAAACTACTGCAAGTAAACGTCCCATAATAAATTACTAACAGTCGAAACATGATGGGGTTTACTGCGACGTCCTGTAAAGGATATGCAACTAACTACTCTATAGAGTGGAAACATGGACCTTGATGAAAAAGTGTCCCAAAATCTTCAAGCCTTTCAAATGTGGGTCTTCAAAATACGGGGCAGAGTTTATTGGATGGATGAAAAAGAAGAATTGTGAAGTTGTAGAATATTCTCGTGCAATAGTTCTTTTGCATAACATTACTCTCATTACGACCCACTAGACCAGGGGTGGCCAACAAGAGGCCCGCGGGCCGCATGCGGCCCGCCACGGGTCATGTTGCGGCCCGCGGAGTGGGAGGCGACCGTGTGGTCGAAGCTGTAGCACGCTTGCTTTTAATTAAAAAAAAAAAATTAGGTGCGTGGCCCGGCAGGAAATATTATTTCTGAAATTTGGCCCGCCTGCTGTAAAGGTTGGCCACCCCTGCACTAGACACTAGAAAGTCTCAATTTGTCCAGGGCCCCAAGCATCGCCATGCCCCGAGCGTGCTTCATGTTCTTTGTCCACCTTCAAGTGTTGATCAATCCGTGCCTCGTCTTCTATCAACCACTCCTTCTTGTAAAGCCAATTTGGCGATTAATACGACCACAGTATTTCAGTTTCCAAGACATGACTCAGTGTATGGGTTAGTCATCTTTGATGTTTAAATCTTTACAATATTTGAACAACAAAGAAGGTGTTGACTTTCGTTGTGTCTCTTGGCAGACATGAATAACTCGGCTAATATGTTAGCACTATATAAGAGTGTCATATGTTTTATCTTTGGTCTGGACAAAAATTGGCGTGTATCTTGTCAAATTTGTCGGACGCGAGTCATAGACCATTTCGAAATTACTGAAGAAGAAAATATGAACTCTTGCTCTTAAATGTTACAGTCAACTGTCATCTGTTATATACTGCCTATAGTACCTTGCGGTGTAGGACATGGTGGGGTGGGGAGTGGGGGTCTTGAACCTGAGGAATTAAGGCCGCCTAGCTGGTGCAGTCGCCATGAACTGTGTAGGTTAGGGTTTTCTTTTCTCCCCCGGCATAAAAATATCCACACCTTACTGAGAATTCGAACCCCGGTCTCCCGAAAGAGATACTAGCATTCTTGCCACATAGCCAGTGGATCCTTAAAAAAAAAATAAAAAATCAGCATCGCTTTTAAAACTAAAGTGCACGAGGAAGAAGAAGAAGAGTAGTGACACTCTTCGAGATCTGTACATCGAAGAAAATGTGTTTATAAAGAGTATCATGTTTGGGAAAAGAGTATCATGTTTGGGAACCTGAAATACTTTGGCCATATTATACATAACAGTGGTGTGGAAAGAATAGCGATGAAAGACACGGTTCTAGGAAGAAGAGGCTGGGGTCGTCCAGCATAACTGTGAACACAGGACATTGCAGACACCTTGAGCTTGAGGGTGCATTAGGCCGGAAACCAGCCAGGATTCGAGAAGTTTGTGGGAGGGTTGTAATGACACCGATGGTCTAATAAGGAGCAGTTACATGATGATGTCTTCTTAAGCCAGTCAAAGTGCACATGTTATTCACTGAGTGAGTAATGTTATATATGGTCATTTTTTTCCAGTCTGCAATATAATTAAATTGTAAGAAGACACGGATGATGGTCGTCACTGGGAATAAAGAAATACCCCATTGTAATACACAGGTAAATGGGAATACTCTTAAACATGTGAATTGGTACAACTATCTTGGAACAGTCATAACATCTAATGGAATAAGAATCGATATGGCAAAGATAGCCATGTGCAAGATGGGAAATATACTGATCAATAAAATTATGTCAATCAAAACGAGAAAAAATGTTAAAGTACTACATATCTGTAGAACGTGTTCTTTTGTATGGATGTGAAACGTGGGAAAAGAGCAGAAAAGGTGAAAAACATCTAATGGGAATGGAAATATGGCATCTGATGAAAAGAATATCATGGACAGACAGACAAAATCTGTGAACAAGTTCTACAAGAAGGAAATGAAAACCGCAACATGATTAGAGAAATTAGACGTAGACAGTGGCATATCTTGGGCACGTTATGAGAAGACATAAACTTGAGAACTTGGTGACAACTGGCAAGATTTAGGGGAAAATAATAAGGGGAATACAGAGAAGTGACTATCTCGGTGGTTTGGCCACATGGCATGGTCGAGACCAGAACACAGAGCTGATCCACGACTTTGTGCGAAACATGACCGCCCACGCTTATCGGCATGGCACATGATGATGATGAATACAACCTTTGTTGTAACTGGTAACAGAGGTTTAATAAGGTAGAACCTAACATAAACAATGCACAGCAACCCGCTCCCCCTTCCCCTGTATTTAACAATACTACATCTTCTTCTTCTTCAGCATTCCAAGCCATTGAGGTTCTTTGCTGCAGATACAATCCGACTCCATTCGTCTCTCTGGTGGACCTTCTCTTGCCAGTCGTTGATTCCAAGTGCTTGTAGGACTGTATGTATATTATCTCTCCACCGTCTTCTTGGTCTACCTCGGGGTCTACGGTCATTTATTTCCTGAGTGTAAGCGAGTTTTGTTTCCCTATTATCTTCCATTCTTTCTATATGCCCCAGTCATTGCAGCCTATTAGCCTTCATGATACCAGTGATTAGCGGGGACTTAAACAGATCATACATGTCTTTGTTACTTCTTCTTTTCCACTCTCCACTTTGTGTATCCCTAATGGGCCCAAAGATGCGTCTTAAGACTTTGTTCTCAAAGGTTTGTAACAAGACTTCGTCTCCTTTAGTTGTTCTCCAGGTTTCAGAACCATACAGCACAACTGGTTTAATCAGTGTTTTGTATATTGTGATATTGGTGTTACAAGATAGCGCATTTGATTGTATCAGATGTTGTAATGCAGAGTATATCTTATTTCCAGCGTTCATTCTGGCTTGTATTTCTTCCCTTATTATGTTGGAGCAGTTGAAGACTGTACCCAGGTATTTGTATGTTTCAAACAATACTACATATTTCATAAAATTCTAATTCGTCATCATCATCTAGTAAATTGTTCTGTTCTATACTCAGCTGCCAAAATAGCTCGTGGAAATGTCCCTCTGACAGAAGCCATGTTTCCGGCTTCTGATGCTGTCATGGGAAAATTATTCATCGCAAGATGCAATCCATTACTCTATGGTCTTCCACTTGTCGGTTTCCCCGGCACACCTCCTTCCATTATTATCTAGAACAGATTTTCGAGTCTTTTTAAATGTTCAAATATTTTATTTTCGTCAATTTTTTGTTTTGTTTTAGTAACCAATCTTGACTACGTGTTCTGATCTTTTGTTGGATAGATCTGTTTTGTGTTTCTCTTTTTCGTCCACTGAATTATGTATGTCCATCTGTAACACTACCGGCTCCGTGGCAGAGGAGTTAGCAGCTTTCTCCGCTAACTCCGAATACTCTCGTCACGTGACGCGACGAGAATTAGCAGTGGTTCGAATCGCAAAAGTGACTTATGAGAGTATGGAGCCGGTCGCTCAGAAAGTCGTGGCGTGCTGATGAGCGTAATCTAGCCTAGGAATCAACATACAGCTGAAAGATGCTGGTGTTGACCGCAATATCCTGAAACAGGATGGAAACGCGGAAAAAAAAAAAAAAATTCTGTAACACTGATCAGCGCGAACGGTCGGACGCAGGTTAGATGCCTGGGCTAGTCGCTTGCCAAATGAGGGTGTCATGTCACAGGAGAGTTAAGTTCTCATAAGTTAAGTTCTGTTGTTGTTGTGGTACATGATTGCTGACTATTGACTGAGTGGCGTGATGATACTGGTACATAATTAGTACGTGGTTGATTATATTAGTATAGAATTGGTACGTGGTTGATTATATTGGTATAGAATTAGTACGTGGTTGATTGTACTGATATAGAATTAGTAAGTGGCTGATGATACTGATATACAATTAGTACCTGTCGCGATCGACACTGAGTTGTCAGAAGTCACACTTTGACATTGATATGGGCAGTTGAGTTATCTTGTTATCTTTTGGAGCTACAAGATGTCAGGACACGGGACTGTTATTGAGTTGCTGGTGGTATCGTTAAGTAGCTGATTAGAATATTCTATTTTGGCTTTCCGCATTCTCCTTTGTTTACAGGACGAAGCACAGCGTGACACATTGATTATAAACTTAACATAACGCCGGGCAGTTTTACATCATCTATTACCACACTGGCGCCGTTACAACGGTTCACATAATCACATCTTGCTATCACTCTTAGACTGATATCAATTTTAAAAACATATATAACTAAAATATATGCAGATGTTTGCATATCTTTTACAGGACATTGTTGTCAACACCAGCATCTTTCAGCTGATTATTGATTTCTTGGCAAGATTACGCTCAGTAGTTTGCCATTGCATTCTGAGCAGCCGGCTCACATACCCCGTAAGTTACCGACGCGATTCGAACAACTGCTGATTCTCACCGTCGTCATGTTACCTATGAGAGTGTACGAGATTACGGAGAAAAGTCGCTTACCTCTAGGCCAGGAAGCATATGCAGATGGCTGTAATATAAACGTTGCCATTGCCCACAAGTCTCAGCCGGTCTAACCTCTACCACAGTCTCAACTCCGTGTGTTCTATTTAGGAGGGAATATTCTCTCCTAGACTCGGTTGAAAGCGTGCTTCTCTCTCGCAGAAGACGATTCAACCGTGATTAGAGTGTGAATTTTATTTCTCTCTCCCCCCCTCTCTAGACAGAGGGAAATATAAGCCACCTATTCCTCCCTGCTCTGAGGTCTACAAAATGTCTTTACGCAATTACATCACTGACACATAGCAAAAGACTGCTTAGTGGCAATTTATTAATTTTTTTGTATTTATCTGTCTGTAACACATGCAAGGGCAGATACGTGCTGTTCAGCAAATATGTTAAATGTCCAAGCTGCACGCACACACATATGTTGCCACAGGAAATATGTATTCTTTTAGTACTCAGACATTGTTATTCTATTTGTTCTAATCCATAAAGTCTCATTAATACACCGCCATCATTTGTCCTGCCAGCTGGCGTAGGCGTTCATGTCTCTCCACAGATCTCGGCCCTTGGTGTTATGGATCCAAGCCGCACACACATATGTTGCCAAGGGAAATATATGTGCTTTTACTACTCAGACATTGTTATTCTATTTGTTCTAATCCATAAATCCTCATTAATTTACCATCACAATTTGCCATGCCGTCTGGCGTAGGCGTTCATGTCTCTTCACTGATCCCAGTCCTTGGTTTTACGGATCAACATTGCTATTATTCCTGCATAACATCGTCTCGGGCAATCCGGCATAATTTCTCCTTGTCTGCCCCTGCATCTTGTCCTACCGATGTCCCCAGCTGTCGCGATGTTTCTAATGAATCCAGAGTAATACTGATCAAAGTGACATAGTGATCTATACTGATGGGCCAGTGGTAAGAAACAGACGAGTGGTTGCAAGGGCTAATAGACGATTCTAGAAATAGGAGAGTATGGCATATGAGGCTACTACGTCCAGCATGAGAATGGAGGTAGAAGCAGTCACAGCGGCATTCCGTTGCTTAGAGGAGTCCACTACAACACACATTGTCTTCATCACGGACTCAAGGAGTATGCTTAGTAAAGTGGAGAAAGGAATGTTTTGTGTGGAATGGCTCACCTCGCTTCAGAGGTCATAGATTGTGAGAATTCTATGGATTTTTGTTTTTGCCCTGGCCATGCGGGAGTGCTGAGGAATGAACAGGCTGATAGCCTGCCAGGGAATGCACCTCTTTGTGGTCGATTACCTATGGACAAGGGAGAGGTGGTCCTGCGCCTGTGGGACCAAGTAAAGAAGGTGGAGCAACAGATTGAGAACTCATATGTGGAAAGGATGAGATTGCGGGCGTTGGCAGGGGTTCTGGTAGAATCTCAAAACTGAGATAGAAGACCATGAGAATTTGCAATAAGATAGCAGTGGGAATGATTAGTAGTGTGACTCTTCGCTGGCTGTAGAACGAGGGGACGGGGCGCATATGGAAATGTCCTGAGTGCAGTGATGTCGGTTCTTAGCTCAACTCAACTCAGCTCATGTTTCTAATGAATCTGTTCTCATTATATAGACATTATATGATAACAGAAATCAGTTTGCCTCAAAATTATATTTCTGTATAATATTTTACTTTCTTTGCATCTATAAGGTTACTCTGACGTGAGTTACTCTGTCAGTCCAGGGTATTCACAACATTCGTATTTACAGCAATCGCATTATCATAACGAAAAGTAAAATAATTCTCGGAATTTTATTGTTTGCTTTCTGGTTTTGTAATCTGACATGTAGGAATGGGTTATTTCAGTATGGAGCCTCAGGAAGAAAAGGAAAATAAAGCTAAGACTTTTATTGTCTGCTTTCTGCTTTCTCTTTACTGGTATATTTTGTGAGATAAGGTTTAGTCGTATTTCTCTTTGGCTTTTGTCTTTACTGTTATTTGTCATGGGAGATTGGTTCGTCGTGTTTCTCTCTGTGTTTTAATTTACTTGTGTGCATTGATTTCCAACCAGTATTGCCATTATACGTGCTAATGAAACACTTAACACACGATTTAAACAAGAGCTTCCATGTCCACTAAAAATTTGTGGAAGTCAAAAGAAAGTACATCTAAAGTCCAGTGTTTAACTCTAATGTGAAATCAGCATTGATGTACGGATCAGGATATTGGAGAACGACTAAAACAAAATGCTAATAAACCACACACATTCATTAATTGGCTTCTGTGGAGCGAAGGACACACATTGCATGAGGGGGCACACCGTCGGGAAGTTTAGGGAGAGGATTAAACAAATCCAATTAGTCAAAATGTGGGGGAAAGACACTCTCGCTCGATAGGACACACATCGAGAAGCCCTGTTAGTGTCACAAAATCTTCATTCTTATAGAGCCCACAGGGCACATGAAACAGAGGCAGAACGAAAATAAAACGCAGGTCACGTTAGTTGCAAATCTTTACACGACGTCGCAGACAACCCCAGCATTGTTTGCTTCTTCGTTATATCTCTGCTCATTAACGTTCAGTAGTTTGCCAATGCTTTCTGAACAAGCGGCACGCATACTATTTGTATGAAAACCAACACAAGGCGGTTTGCGGCAAAACCTGTAGCTGTGTTTGGAATGCGATATGCGGGATTACCAATTGTGTCCGTAACCCCCTTCGCCACAGAAACAATAATTAGAGGTAGAGGTATGTAACATGGGGAGGACATGAAGTAGAGGTATGTAACATGGGGAGGACATGAAGTAGAGGTATGTAACATGGGGAGGACATGAAGTAGAGGTATGTAACATGGGGAGGACATGAAGTAGAGGTATGTAACATGGGGAGAACATGAAGTAGAGGTATGTAACATGGGGAGGACATGAAGTTGAGGTATGTAACATGGGGAGGACATGAAGTAGAGGTATGTAACATGGGGAGGACATGAAGTAGAGGTATGTAACATGGGGAGGACATGAAGTAGAGGTATGTAACATGGGGAGGACATGAAGTAGAGGTATGTAACATGGGGAGAACATGAAGTAGAGGTATGTAACATGGGGAGGACATGAAGTTGAGGTATGTAACATGGGGAGGACATGAAGTAGAGGTATGTAACATGGAGAGGACATGAAGTAGAGGTATGTAACACGGGGAGGACATGAAGTAGAGGTATGTAACATGGGGAGGACATGAAGTAGAGGTATGTAACATGGGGAGGACATGAAGTAGAGGTATGTAACATGGGGAGAACATGAAGTAGAGGTATTTAACATGGGGAGGACATGAAGTAGAGGTATGTAACATGGGGAGGACATGAAGTAGAGGTATGTAACATGGGGAGGACATGAAGTAGAGGTATGTAACATGGGGAGGACATGAAGTAGAGGTATGTAACACGGGGAGGACATGAAGTAGAGGTATGTAACACGGGGAGGACATGAAGTAGAGGTATGTAACATGGAGAGGACATGAAGTAGAGGTATGTAACATGGGGAGGACATGAAGTAGAGGTATGTAACATGGGGAGAACATGAAGTAGAGGTATGTAACATGGGGAGGACATGAAGTAGAGGTATGTAACATGGGGAGGACATGAAGTAGAGGTATGTAACATGGGGAGGACATGAAGTAGAGGTATTTAACATGGGGAGGACATGAAGTAAAGGTATGTAACATGGGGGAGGACATGAAGTAGAGGTATGTAACATGGGGAGGACATGAAGTAGAGGTATGTAACATGGGGAGGACATGAAGCAGAGGTATGTAACATGGGGAGGACATGAAGTAGAGGTATGTAACATGGGGGAGGACATGAAGTAGAGGTATGTAACATGGGGAGGACATGAAGGAAGCTGCAGGAGACAGCGGTGGGTAGCAGAGTTGGGAGGGAGTTTATTGAGACCGTATGATCCATTTGGAACAAGTCGCCGCTGAACGTGTTGCATGGAGGGCAAATATCAGAAATGGAATAAAGAAAATTATTGCAGATAAGTCACACACCGAGCGTTTGAGACGTAAGATGGTGCATGATGGTAGAAATGACCACGTGTTCACATGTACCCACTGTGAACGAACATTTACAGCGCGAATTGGTCTTATCAGTCACATTCGTCACCGCCATGGGCTGTAGTTATGCCTTTTTGAAGCACAAACTATCGTCTGTCAAGACGGCAAGTTGCCAATGATCCAGTGGGATGGTGTCGGGTAAAGGGTGGTAAAAATCACAAGAGGAAGAAGTGGTAACACGGGGAGAATGTAACATGTATAAATCAAGGGAAATGTAGCCTGTATAAACCAAGGAAAATGTAACATTTATAAACCAAGTGTATTTTAACATTTATAAAACAAAGGAAATGTAACATGTATAAGCCTAGGAAAATGTAACATTTATAAACCTAGAAAAATGTAACATTTATAAACCAAGGAAAATGTAACATTTATAAACAAGTCATAAACTGTTATTTACTGCCAATATAGCACCTTGCGGTGTTTGGCAAGGGGTATTTGAGCCTGAGGGATAATTAAGGCCGCCTGGCTAGTGCAGTCGCCGCGAACTGTGCAGGTTAGGATTTTCTTTTTTTTGCCACCAACAGAAAACAATCCCACACCTTACAGAGGATTCGAACCCGGGCCTCCTAAAGGAGAATCTGGCGTTCTAGCCACTCTGCCAGCCGCTCCTCTATAAACAAGTAACATGTAATATTTACAACTCAAGACAATATAACATTTATAAACCAAGGGAAATGTAACATTTATAAACCAAGGGAAATGTTACAGTTATAAACAAAGAAAAATGTTAATGTATAAACCAAGGAACATGTAATATTTATAAGCCAAGGAACATTTAACATTTATTAACCAAGGGAAATGTAATGTTGATAAAGCAAGGAAAATTGAAACAACTGTACAACTGACGTCACCCCCAGCAAGAACATTTGGAAACATCAGCCTAAAATAGTGGCTCCAGTTTGTTTAAGAGTTAACAGATCAATTTGAAAGTGACATGCCCTTTGGGATGATATGGATAGTGTAAAGATCAGATGCATAATTAGGGCATGGAAAGAAAAGTTCAGCAGACAGTGACCAGAGGATTTGGCCAACACCCAGTACTCACAGGATAAGCTAGACTGGCATGTAATCAGACTGCGGCTGGCACCAGTATTGGTACTCTTCGCTCATAGTTGAAGATGGGAAAGGAAACATGTTGGAATGTTTTGAGTGCACTGTAATGTCGTTTCTTGATTCAAGTCAACTCAACTCACATCAACTGAACTTAAGTCAACTCGACTAAATCCTAGTCAACTCAACTCGCATCAACTCACATCAACTCAATTCAACTAAATTCAAGACAACTAAACTCACACCAACTCAACTTAAGTCAACTCAATTTCATCCATGTCAACTCAACTCATCTCAACTTAAATCAAGTGAGCTAAATTCAATTTAATTCAATTCAACACAAGTCAACTCTATACAACACAACATCATTCCACTTAACTAAATTCAAATGGATTCAACACAGCCCAACTCATGTCATCTCAACTCAAGTAAGCTCACTTCAACTCATCTCAACCTAACTCAACTCAACACAACGCATCGCATCTCACCTCTACACATCTCAACTCAACTCAACCCAATCGAACTCAGAAGTGACAAGGACCATCTGGATATCTCCATTCTATACACGTAACCCTGAAATACAAGTTTGGTAACCGCTGATCGTGTACTACATTGTTTCTCTCCCCCTCAGGACTCATGCATACAAACCTCGAGAAATTTCACAAAACACAACATTAGAAAACGTTGCATTAGCCCGAGCAAAAGGATTAACTGAAATTGAAAGCATAACAGAGAAACGCGCTGTTTTAAAATGTATTCCATTGAGGCCGCTGTATTTTCTGAAAGAATTTATCTAAAAATTATAATCAAATTTGCGGCGGAATTACGCAAGCGGCTTTTTTTTTTCAGGAAAAGACGAAATCTGGATTCCTTTTATGGGATGTAAAAGGAAAGTCAACATTTTTTCATTAATGTGTGTCTCGCAAAATCGATATGTCTAATGGTATACATGTTTGGACAAGATACGGAGAGAGGAATCCATGTTCCCATTAGGTGAATTCGCATGAAATAGAATATTCATGGTTTTGAATGAGATTTAGATGTAGCAAAGCAAGAAATGGGAGAATTTACTAGGCGCTAGATCGGAAACTCTCCCGCTACAGCGGCCTATAAACGAAGGAAAGAGTAGTAGCACAATATCATCCACGCCATAATAGGCGACTAAGGTGACGTTTTGCACTGCAAACACAGAAATTGCAATATCGATATTGTGATGATTGACCTAAGCCCAAAGTAGGATCGGATAACACGTGTTAGAGAGAGACAAACTGGGGAAAACGGATTAGGATTTATAAATGATGTGGAGAATTATTCACCAGTTTTTGCACAGCTTATCAATATATCGTAAGCGGAAGTGTGTGTGTGTGTGTGTGTGTGTGTGTGTGTGTGTGTGTGTGTGTGTGTGTGTGTGTGTGTGTGTGTGCGTGCGTGTGTGTGTGTGTTTTTTTTTTTCCTTTACACATATAAATTATAAAGCAAAGGTGAGTATCGCCAGACTACATAACAGACAGTAGAATAAATCACATCCGTGTTAACAAGAAATTCAGATCACATCTTCATGATGTAAACGGTTTTATGTATTCAGATGTGGATTCAGATCAGCATCTGTTGATAAGAAAATTAAGTTGAAACTCAAGATATATATATATATATATCATCATATGAACATGGAAATCAAAACAATGTTGGAAGACTGCGAATTCAAGAAACAGGGGCGCCATTTATGGTGCCAATCACTGATAAGTGTCAGGTCTGGCAAGAGTTAGTAGACAAGACGATTACGGAAACCTGTTGACAACAGGTTAACAGCATTTGGGATAAATTATGTATGGACGTCCTTGATACATACATAATGGATAATGCCATAAGCTATTATGAAATAACAGAAAAGACAATATGTAAAATATACATTAAAATATCATAAGCAGAGCTACTAAAGCTTGAGCCCAATATAAATGCACGGAAGCAAATAAAGAAGTCAGGAAAAGGAAAAGGGTGGATACAAGATCCTATTTAGAATGGGAGAATAAAGAGAGCAGCGGTAGGAAACCTCAGAAACACCACAAGGAAACTATCACTTAAATATATGTTACCATGTAGACTGATCAGAACTAGAAATTGGAACGTTTTCACCAGCATTAAAAATCAATTGGGTGGAATACTTTGAGGAATTGTAGAATAGACTCCATATATTCATCCAACATGTAGTAATGGAGCTGGATATCAACTGCAAGAAATCATCTAAAATGTAATTATTACAACTACCTAGTTTTTGAAGGCTTGGAAAACTGCTGGTAAAAATGGTATCTCAGCAGTGACTGTTAAAGCCAATACAAACACCCCGACTGAACTACTGGACAACTTATGTAGCAGCAATAGGGAGATCGAAGAAATACCAGCAGCCATTATAGAAGGACATCTGATGAATATGCCAGAGAAAGGAGCATAAACACAGAATCCACAAACAATGTGTTGCACTATTCATTGCCTGAATAAAATTTGGTGGAACTGCTGTAACGCTGTGAAAATGTAAGCAACATAAATGACACAAAGTAGTGCCTGCTATGTAAAGCTGCACTACTTTGTGTCATTTTATATTACTTATTGCCTGGCATATTTCGTTGCATCTCGTCAGAGGTATACTGTAGAGTTATATAGTATCTGCAATAAATAAATGAATAATACTTAAGCTGAAACAATTAAAACACACAGTCACAAGAACTGTTCAAATGTGTCGTTTTAAGCCCACCGCATAGCCATCAGTTTGATCAGTTGTGTCTTAAAGTTTACATCGCGAACAGGCCACGACGGAATCAGTTACCATCTTTATCACAAGTTTAAGAGAGGTTCGTGGAATCTGTGGTGTAAGTGGCATTAGTCCAATAACGGTTAGTCAACTTCTACAGCCCTATCCAACATACAACAATGAACATAAACAAATATGGCATTAGCTAATTTATACGGTCCTGCTCGACATACAATAATGAATGTAAACAAATACAACATCAGCCAACTTCTTCAGTCCTGCCCAACATACAACAATGAATGTAAACAAATGCAACATCAGCCAGCTTCTACAGTCCTGCCCAACATACAACAATGAATGTAAACAAATACAACATCAGCCAACTTCTACAGTCCTGCCCAACATACAACAATGAATGTAAACAAATACAACATCAGCCAACTTCTAAAGTCCTGCCCAACATACAACAATGAACGTAAGAAAATATGACATATGTCTACTTAATTCAGCTAAACACTGTACGCGAAGGGCTTTCAAGTGAAAAGTTTACTAATTTTATTAGGATTTAATCGTTTATTAGTGTTTTAGCCTCAGAAAATATTACATCTCCTACAGTCTCAGAAAGTTTTCATAACTAAAATAAATGATGGCCAGACTGTGGACCCCGTTTTGTTCATCGAATCAATAAAATTTAGATCGTTTATTAACTTTCTAATTTGAGTTCCATCAAAAATTCCAGCTTTAAGTTTGTCAATGCTCAATTCTGGAAACTCTCTGCATAAGTAATTAAGACAGGTACCATCTTTGTTCAGTGCCTTAACAAATTTCTTCATCACGCCAAGCTTTATATGTAATGGTGACAGTAGAACTCTTTTTCTCCAACTTTCAATTCATCCTTCAACAACCACAGTTTTGTTTTGTTGGTGTTGTCCAGTGCGTATCTAAACAAGCATAAGTAAACAAGCAGTTTAATTTTGTTGTTGTTTTCCAGAGCCCTATACAGAAAATACTTTAATAATATTAATTAAATACACAAATGCCTGTATCTTGCCCTCCCCCCCCCCCCAAAAAAAAAAAAAACAACAAAAAAACAACCTAGAGCTGCTACAGATAAATAAATGTGATATTTGGATTTGTGGATTTAGCAGGCCTGATTTATGTGAAATAAGGTGTAAAATGTTTGGCGCTCAAAAAACATTTTTTGGTGTTGTTTTGGTAGGGCTGTGTAATCCTTCCTCTAACATGGCTTGAACGCGAACCACTATCTATGCGGGCCACTGCACTAATCACTATGTCACTGCGGCCCTTAAGCAAATGTAGGAGAACAACATTGAGGCTCTCCAAATGACCGTATATCGATTAATAAAGGGAATCTACCGGCAAGATTTGACAACTTAACAAAGAAGTCTAGACATACTGGGCGCAGGCAATATTAGTTAATGGAATTACAGTTAAACTAGAGTCTCATGCGGCAAGCCAAAGAGGATTAGTCAGTCCATACTGAGTTGACGTCGTCAATCGCTACACTCTGAGGGAGATACTGAGGAGAGGATCTGAGTACTTATGGAGTAATAGTTGGACGTGCAGTGAGGATGATCGGATGACTGACTAACTGATGAACTAACCAACCGAAAAATCCCACCCACCCACCCACCCAGCCATCCACTTACTCACTAACTAACCAGCCTTGTCAGACAATGTAAACACTGGGGACATATTATGAGACTCAGCTCCCGCTTGAGAACATGACAAGTAAATGCACATGTATTGATCGACATTTATAGAAATAGAAGAGTGAATTAGAGATTAGATGACACATATTTAGTTAGCTGCTTATCCTTTATAGTACGTAGTAGTCAACTACAGCATTTGTTTGGCTTTGCCATTGATTTGTAAATTACCGGCATTCATACCTTTGCATGGAAACCAACGCAAGACGGTTTGCCTCTAAATCGCCCGCCGAAGTATTTCGAACGCAGTATGCGGGAGTGTTGCAGTGCTACATAGAACCTATACTTTTGTATGGATGTGAAGCGTGGACAATAAGCAGTCAAGCTGAAAAACAGCTGATGGCTGTGGAAATGTGGTTTCTGAGGAAAATGCAAAGAATACCATGGACAGACAGAAAAGCCAATGAACAAGTCCTTCAAAAAACAAGTGAAGATCGTAAACTGATTAGAGATATTAGACGTAGACAGTCAAAATTCTTTGGGCATGATATGAGAAGAAATGAATTGGAGAACTTTAGGACAACTGGCAAAATCGAAGGGAAGAGACCAAGGGGAAGACCGAGAAGTAAATACCTGGATGGCTTGGCCACGTGGCATGGTCGAGACAGGAACACAGAACTGATCCACGACTCTGGTGATCGAGTGAGATGGCAGAACATGGCCGCTTATCGGCATGGCATATGATGGATGGATGGATGCGGGATTACGAATTGTATTTGTAACGTCTTCACATAAAGGACACATAAGACGCTTTAAACAGTGCAGTTTCTAGTGACGAACGGATACCAGACAACATTCAGGGTACTGAGACCATGCACATTTCTCGTGACAACATTCTAATGTCGTATGTTCTTTGCAGGACGAGGTGATCAACCCCAGGTTGTTGTCCGTACACTTTTACGTTCAGTATTTTTCCATGGCTTTCTGAAGGAAAAGTTAACATTTAAGTGCAACTGAACACCTGTGCAGGAATTGAACCTATGACCGCACTATCACAGCTACCAACGTTAAAGTGCCAGCGCTATGATCATTTCGGGCACGCTAGCATCATATCTAGCAACACAATTTTGTGAAACTCGGACATGTATTAAATCAGCTAACAGCACAGACGTGCATTTGAACACTCGCACAGATGAGTATAGTGTATTAACAGTGTATTGAAATGGGAAAAAGAGAGAGGACAGACATATCTGTCCAACAGAAACTTAATAATGAAGATTAGTCGGCGCCTGTGACAATGCGGTTAGTGAAAGCAGTATAACAGTTCTCCAACATGCAGATGGTATAGGTTCGAAATCAGACAAGGACGATATGGAAGCAGATCAGTTATGCACCCATCACCCATAAATGGGGTATCTTTTATTTCTCTCTCTCTCTCTTTGAACTCAAGTGTAGTCCACACACACTATGTCTATGTGCACTGGACTGAATTTTGCATGTGGATTATCTTTCCCAATTACCAGTGTTCCTCACCATCAGGGGAACCCATCCCAACTTCAGAGGTACTTGTAATTTACGTCTCCAAAACAAGGGCGAGAAGTCAACATTTTAGTCCAACTGTCCAGTGTAGGGGTTGAACCCCTTACCTCGACATCAGCACACCGGATGTTAAAAAGCGCGCATTCTTATCCATTCAGCAGGTGAAGGGGAGTATAAACGAGGAAGATCACAACGTAGATGGATTCCTGATGTGATAGATCATTTGCAAATAACAAAGGCAGGACATCTGTAACAACCTCAAGTTGTCTCTGCTTAGTTGTATATAATCAAGTTGATGAATGACGGAGTAAACAGGAGGTTAGTTTTCTCATACCAACATTTCTCACCACAGGAATACAATGTATGCAAACTATGTATGTGCACGAAATAATAAATGATTATGTTTCTTCTTCTCCAACGTTTGTCAGTAATATTGTTTTAGACTTAACTGCATTGCCCCTGTTTACAGCAGAGCCGCGATATTAGCACCTTTCGGCCAACGCATCCGACATCTTCAGGCATTTGTTGGCCCGATTACCTTTCCGATGATGTTTTATTTCTTGAAGTGTAAAATTGTGTTATAGATTCAACCTTGTCTTGTGTGCCATGTTGTTAAGAACACAACACTGTCTTTCTCACATTTAATGTTTCAAATTTTAAAACCCGACACGACGCAGATTCGAACTCATGATTACCAGGCCGACAGTCAAGCGTCTAGCCACTGCTCTGCCACGTGTCCCAGCAACGCATGCTGGTAGACAGAATACAGAAGACGATCTGAATGCAGCGGGTATGGTTACATTGTGAATGCGCATAACAGAATGTGTTGGATACTCAATTTAGCATAATTCAAATGCGGAGATGGCACTGAATAAAAACGGACTAAACATCAATTTAAAACACTTTTGTAATAAATTTATTAAATCAAAAGTTCACTTACCATAAAGATTCTCAAACAAGTTGATAATCTTCTTCCTTTGAAATTCAGTAAGTGTAGACATTATGAATTTGATTTTCCTTTTGCGCAAAGGATATACAAGGCAACGAGTGACGATGGGCACAACTGCAAGCCTTAGCGGTAATTTGGGAAATGGAAATTAAATTACTATGATCTATAACCGCAGTCTGTTGCGCGAGGAAATGCCGAGTCGCAAATTAGCTCGACAGAGAGGAGACAACTCGGAGACTGTCGAACTGGTTATAATTACTTTGCTGTGTCTCTGAATTGAATTCCGCAAAACTTTTTAGTCCGAGGCTTACGACTGCTTAGAATAGGGGATGCTTCAGTTCTTCCTCACTCGTGTTCAGTCTCTGCTGGGTGAAAATGTATCGGTGGCTTTGTGCATGGGTTTTTTAAATGTTTTTATTTTTTTTTCAAGGGTGAGAGCACGTGATCTGTCTGTCGCGTGGGGCGGAGACATCGTGAGAGCAAAAGGGCACAGGAAAGACTTTATTTATTTTTTGTTTTAACATTTGTTTTTTTTGCAAATTAAATTAGATCACATGGCTGTAGATATAAAATTGATTAAAATTATATCCTTCTTCGTTTCCTTCTTTTTCTGCGCCTACTTTTCTTCTTTCTTACTCTTTCAGTTTATTTCTGTAATATTGTCTGTCCGTCTGTCTGTCTGTGTGTATATATCTGTTTGTCCCTCTGTCTTTTTGTCTGAGTTTCTTTCTGATAATCAGTATTTCTTTCTTTCTTTCTTTCTTTTTTGCCCCCCCCCCTTTCTCTCTCTTTCCTCTCTTTGAATGCGAGTGAGTGTGTGTGTGTGTGTGTGTGTGTGTGTGTGTGTGTGTGTGTGTGTGTGTGTGTGTGTGTGTGTCTTTTCGTTTCTCTGTACTATCATACTCAGCTTTATTTATCAGAAATGTGTGGTGGATATCCACAGCTGCCTTGGCTAGCCTACCGCGACAGGGAAGAGGTGATGGATGCCCCATCAGGTGTCCGTCCACCTGGCCCCGACCTGACTGCCAACCTGAGACCGAAGCTAACGACCACTAACCCGACAGCTAAACAGCCATGCCAGGTTATGTGGGAGAACTTGGAGGACCGACTGATTGTCCTCCACACAAAGGGAGACTTGATTCTGGTTACACGTATGTTATATTGTGTTATGTCATATAAAGACAAAGGAGAAAATGACTGTAGATAGGTCACACACTGAGCGCGTGAGTATGATGGTGCGTGATGGTGGAAATGACCACGTGTTCACATGCATCCATTGTGGACACACATTTTCAGCGCGAATTCGTCTAATCAGTCACATTCGCTACTGCTATGGGTCGTAGTTTTTATACCTTTTTGAAGCACAAGTTAACAGAGTATCGTCTGTCAAGAAGACGATGTGCCAATGAATGATGGAGTTTTGTTATCACAACTGAGATCCCCGAACATTGAGCGTTCCCATGGTTGCGCAGTTTCCCCAATATAGCAGTAATCCCAGTTTCCCAATTCACTGTTCCTTAAGGTTGTAATGTCTCCTATCTTGCCCTCGAAGACTGCGTCGACGTGTTTGCCAGGATTCACCTCCCAAATCAGTGTCTTTAAATGAGGAACAGTTGTACCAGGAAACAAATCAATGATTACAAGCAG
>OY992876.1:467619225-467634225 GCA_963921405.1 Cepaea hortensis | reverse complement strand
CTACTACTACTACTACTACTACTACTACTACTACTACTACTACTACTACTACTACTACTACTACTACTACTACTACTACTACTACTACTACTACTACTACTACTACTACTACTACTACTACTACTACTACTACTACTACTACTACTACTACTACTACTACTACTACTACTACTACTACTACTACTACTACTACTACTACTACTACTACTACTACTACTACTACTACTACTACTACTACTACTACTACTACTACTACTACTACTACTACTACTACTACTACTACTACTACTACTACTACTACTACTACTACTACTACTACTACTACTACTACTACTACTACTACTACTACTACTACTACTACTACTACTACTACTACTACTACTACTACTACTACTACTACTACTACTACTACTACTACTACTACTACTACTACTACTACTACTACTACTACTACTACTACTACTACTACTACTACTACTACTACTACTACTACTACTACTACTACTACTACTACTACTACTACTACTACTACTACTACTACTACTACTACTACTACTACTACTACTACTACTACTACTACTACTACTACTACTACTACTACTACTACTACTACTACTACTACTACTACTACTACTACTACTACTACTACTACTACTACTACTACTACTACTACTACTACTACTACTACTACTACTACTACTACTACTACTACTACTACTACTACTACTACTACTACTACTACTACTACTACTACTACTACTACTACTACTACTACTACTACTACTACTACTACTACTACTACTACTACTACTACTACTACTACTACTACTACTACTACTACTACTACTACTACTACTACTACTACTACTACTACTACTACTACTACTACTACTACTACTACTACTACTACTACTACTACTACTACTACTACTACTACTACTACTACTACTTCCTATTAGTCTTACTTATCTTACTTATAATTTCTTTACGACATTATTTCTTCCGTTGTTTTCCCCCCTTCCCTCTCATCTTCTTGCTCTCATTGATCGCGTGTAGTCCCTAGAAAACTACCACTCAGCAGAAATAAAGGTCACGTGTCAAGAGCCTACCTCAAACACACAGAGACATCCAACAACCTCGCACTCACTGACACCCTTAGGGCCCTTTCCAAGCGTGTTTTTGTTGCCAGCAACTCCGATGTCCAAATAGTTGAGAGTACTTTTACTTGATAGTTGAGATTGTTTGGGATTAGACAAGTTGATTGCAATCGGATAGGGGCAATGTTCAAGTGCTAGTTTTAACATTTCAAGATGAGAAAATGTGTTGTTCGAAATCTAAACTTGAAGTCGAAATCAGTAGTAGATTGTGCAGTTCATTTACCTTTTCACCGGACTAGTCTGTCATATATATATATATATATATATATATATATATATATATATATATATATATATATATATATATATATATATATATATATATATACAGTTACATAAATAAACACACTTAGTATTGTTTTGCTCTCACAGAAGGAGAAGAAAGAAGTAGAGACTAGAGGACGCACTAGACAACATAAAATTTGAAAGCAATAGTTATCGACAGGGATTCGAACCGGTCACCTCCAAATGGCGACATTGCCGCGCTACAGGAACAAGTGTATTTCGACGCATTACCAACTAGACACTTCTTGTCTAGTCATTCCTAGTGTCTAGTTGGTCATGCGTCGAAGTACACTTGTTCCTGCAGTGAGGCACTGTCGCTATTTGGAGGTGACAGGTTCGAATCCCGGTCGGTAACTATAGCTTTCAAATTTTATGTTGTCTAGTGTGTCCTCTAGTCTCTACTTCTTTCTTCTCCTTCTGTGAGTGGCAAACATTACTACGTGTGTTTATTCATGTAACTGTTTCAGTGGTCTCAGCTGGTTGCCAAATTGATTTCCTGTGTGTAATACACACACGCCGGCTTCGTGGCTTAGAGGTTATGACTTTTCTCCGTAATCTCGTATACTCTCGTCGGTAACGTGATGACGGTTTGAATCAGCGGTGGTTCGAATCGCATCGGTAACTTACGGGGTATGTGAGCCGGCCGCTCAGAAAGCAATGGCAAACTACTGAGCGTAATCTTGCCAAGAAATCAACATATAGCTGAAAGATGCTGGTGTTGACAGCGATGTCCTGTAAAGAAAATGCAAAAAAAAAAAAAAAAAACACACACACACACACGCACGCACACACACACACACACACAACACGTTTAATAATATATACAGCACAAACAAGACACAGTTAACTAGATTCGGTGATGTAAGACAAGAAGACAACTACGACTACATACGCTTGGTATAGTCACTACATGCATTCAATGAAATAACATTCGTGGTATGATCGAGACAAGAACACTGAGCTGATCCACGAGTCTGGTGAGCACGTGAGATACCACTAACCAGTAGAGCGTTGCTATGGTTATATTCATAGCGTTGTCACCGTTGTCATCGCAGTGGATTCAGGTCTATTCAGGTTTTCAAACAATAGAGTTAATTGGTGATGAATTGGAATCTAAGAAAGAAAGAAAGAACGAAGGAAAGACATAAACAAACAAACACATAAACAAACAAAGAAACAAAGAAACTGAGAGTCAGAGAGTCGGAGAGAGACGAAATCGAGAGAGGCAGAGCGAGAAAGAATGAGGCATATTGAGACGGTGACGTGCGGATAAATAGCGGACTCCAGAGAAAAGAAGAAAAAGAAGAAGAAGAAGGAGAGAGAGAGAGAGGGAGAGAGAGAGAGTGAGAGAGAGAGAGAGAGAGAGAGAGAGAGAGAGAGAGAGAGAGAGAGAGAGAGACCCCGTGAATGCACACACAAAAACTACAGAAATTAAAAGACAGCTAAAATGTGTGTGCATTATAAAAAGACAAACCAAATGTGATCGAATGTCGAAATAAAAATTAAGAGATAAAGACTAGGAGAAACACAGTTAAAATACACACCCTCACACATACACACACCCACACCCACACACACTCACACACACCGAGAGAGGAGTGAGCAAGAGAGTGACATAATACAAACCCTCACACATAAATACACACACAGAGGAGAGAGCGAGCGAGAGAGAGAGAGAGAGAGAGAGAGAGAGAGAGAGAGAGAGAGAGAGAGATCAAATCAAATCAAATCAACTTTATTAGGGTCACAAATTGGGCGCGCAGGCCCGTCTTACATTCGGCCCTTTCAATCACGCGTCTTTCGTTCATCAAGAGCATTATACATTTACATAGGAAGAAAAATAAACATTGTGAAATGAATGTTGTAAACATAAACAAGGCTAATTACCATGTTATGAGGCCCATCTCCCACCTATCCATACATCACCCCACCCACACAACACCCCACCTACCCACACACACGCGCACCAAGGGACACATACACACCCCCACCTACCCACACACACTCACACCAAGGGACACATACATACCCCACCAACCGACCCATCCCCCTCCTGCACATCCCCCACCCACACACACTGCCCTCGAGAGAGAGAGAGAGAGAGAGAGAGAGAGAGAGAGAGAGAGAGATACAATACACACCCTCACAATTACACAGAAGCGATAGAATACAGAGGATAGAGACAAAATACACCCCCCCCCCCCCACACACACACAGAGGACAGAGCGAGAGCGAGAAAGAGGAGAGAGAGAAAGGGAGAGAGAAAACAAATGCATAGAAGTATCATGGACTCCCAAGTTGTTTAACGATCGATCAGCGCAGGAAAAGCGTGTTTACATGGCATGCATTATTAAAAGACAATGCCGACATTTGGTCTCAGCCATTCAATCATTCACTCATTCGTAAATTCATTCATTTCCTACCACAATCATTCGGTCTTTAAAACGTTCAAACTGTCGTTTATTCGTTGTTCAATCGTTCATTTGCACATTAATTATTTCACTCATTCTTATATTCGCTCGTCTGTTGAGTCAATCACGATTACGCTTATTCATATGTTTCTACATTAATACATTAATTCAATTATCAACTAATTATTTTATACGTGTGCCCATTCATTCTTTCCCTCATTCAACTATTCATTATGTCCTGTGTGTGAAGGTGTTTGCACTGTCCTTTAATCAATTATTAGCTTTACTGAAGCGAATGTATGCGTTACGATCGTGTTTAGCTTGTCATCTTCTTTAATAAGGTGAATGTACAAGTTGATACCTTTAGTCGTCTGTCCTCCTATACATTGCATATAAATGCACCTCTGAGATCTTGTTCAGCCAGTCATCTTCTGTCGGAGCGGTAGACAAAACTTGATGTCTTCTACAATCTGACATCTTCTTTTTGAGCTTTAGATGTAACTTGATATCTTCAATCTATCATCTTCTGCCGGAGCTACAGATATAACTGGAGGGGACTCCATTCATCAAACATGCACACATATATTATCGAAAAGAAGACAATCAACTAAGAAAAACTGAATGATTGAAGAAATTTTACATTTGGTGGCCAAAAGAAAACAAAATAAAGGTGACAAACATAGTATGAACAATTAAAAGATGAATGGGTAAAGACACACACAATTTTTTTTTTTAACGAGCATGACTAGCATTGAATTAAATTATCTTAAAGATACAAAACAAATATCAAGGGCCTTGTAATGTGATCAACATTCTACAAAAGATACAAAACAAATATCAAGGGCCTTGTAATGTGATCAACATTCTACAACTAGTATAATGAACGAACGAACGAACGAATGAAAATATTTATTTTCAAAGGGTTAAGAATTGGGCACGCAGGCCCGTCTGACATTTTGCCCTTATTCTCTATTTCCTCTCATACATTCATTCATTCAACATCTCTCATGAAACAATTCTTTGAGAACAAAAGAACAAAAGGATTAAAACGCATGAAAAATAATCAATAATATATGACTCGTTGAGGCAATGTTTAACATGGGCATCATGAATACCCAAGGTGGGTGTAACGTGCCATGCATATGGGAATATATTTTTTTTTTTGGCTAGTTGTCGTTCGAGATAATTTACCATTATTATTGTCTTTGTTGCTGTTTTTTAAGGGGGCATGTAGTCTGTCCTGAGGTAGAGTTTAAACAGGTTGCGACTGTATGTATAATGATTGGTGGTGTCTTTGATTTCTTGTGGAAGATTGTTCTACAACTGAGTGGCAGAGTATGCTAAGCTTGTTTTATATAAGTCTATCCTAGGTTTAGGGACATGGAGTATATTTAGTCGTTCGCTATGTCTTGCATTATGTTTAAACAATGGCCAAAGGTAGCTTGGGGCATTTTGAAATAGGATTTTGTGAATTAGTTTAGCCTTATTAAAAAGTAGGCGTTTGTGGAGTGGTAGTAACTGAAGACGTTCATGTAGGTTAGGATTGTCTGTAAGCTTAACACCATTGATTAGACGCACTGCCCTTTTCTGGAGTGAATATAGGCGTTTTGTTATTGATTTGGACCATCCATCCCAGATTGTGAAGCAATAATAAATATGTGTCTGTATGTGGGAAGTATAGAATATCTTTCTTGTGTTTTCGTCGAGCAAAGTTTTAATTTTGGCAAGTTGGTATATGTCAGCAATTTACTTGCGACAGGCATACAAGGATTCCCTTCTTTTGCACTACACGAAAGTGACAACTCGTATTGTTTGCAAAAGGATACATTTTTATTCGGAGCTGATCATACAATAGCTCCACGAGCGGAATACCACAACGGTATTAATCATCATAGGATGTGATGAAGATAAGATGGAATGAGGAGATGATATTAATATTATAACTACTGAAGCTAAGCTAAACTATATAACTATTATACTGTCCTTAACAACAACAAAGTATCCCTAGCGGATACACGTCTGATTCCTATGCCGTCCCGGTCTCTGTCTGAGCTCGCTGAGCGTGGCGTGTTCAGCCACAGGCAATTAGCTCAGCGTGCGTTCGTTGGTTTACGTGCTGGGCACTGGGCTGTGTTGACCAAAGTTACTTGGTCTTATCTCGTGAACTGGGTTCCTCAGTCTTTTGGGTAACCCCAGCTCATCTGCACTGGTTGCCCTCCTTGTTGACACAAGTGTGACCCGTTATAGCTATTAATAGCGTTGGTGTCTCTTCTGTCTGGTCTCCTATCCTGTTACGCCACTTGCCCTCTTCCTAAGCTCTATTTTAGCTCTCCTTAGCTTAGAGCTTTCTCCTAAGTCTTTGACAGGCTCTCCATCCTCCCCTGTTGTGTTACAAACTTTCACGTTGTGGGGGTAACACAAGTAATCTTACAAAAATTGGCTGTCTAATTTTGTCAAAGACTTCGTGAGTTCTCTACTTCTCTTATGGGGATAGGACAAGATCTCTCCTTTCCTTCGTCACACTGTTATATCACTTCACTTGGCTAATTGAGTAGCTCATCACACTAGTACAGTTGGCTATAAACTGTCATTATATTTATGAGAATTGTGAGGTCCGGATCCAATGCCCTATGGCCTGTCCGCAGATTGTCCAAAATTAACAATCCCAAACAACTTGCCTCTGTTATGAGTGCAAAACATGGACAATAAATGTCCATGCTCCCATATAATAAGCCCCAACTAGTATGCATGTTTAATGTGCCACTCTTCACCTTTTAGCTTCCGCTTGTGAAGAAATATTTAAGTGTTACACTAAGGCTTAGAGATATTATTGTGTCCCCTGTTGGAATAGGTATGGTTCTTGGAAAGTAATGATGTATGCAAGTTTATGTGTTTGTTTTTCTGGTTGGTTGTGTGTTCTCTATTAAATTAAAGTGTACTTAACTTACTAACATGTGTATGCGTTTCTAATCTACGTGTATGTATTCTTTCGAGCGCCGTAAAGCGGTTTATTGTAGCCACAAATGAGTGTTATGCTAATTTATGTCTACAGTGCCGTTTTAAGATGCTCAAACTATGTTCCCTATGTTTCTCACTAAAGTATGGCGACTACACACTTATAAAAATTGACAACACATTGGTTACATAGATTGACACAGACAAGTCACAACAAGTCGTGTTGTGCGGTGAAAAAAATTACCGCAATATCTCTCTCACTCTCCTAATTTAATATGTTCTTTCTCTCTCTATCCTTCACACATCTCTCGTTCTTCTCTCTCTACCATTCACACATCTTTCGTTCAACTTTCATTCAAAAGTGGTTTTAAAATATTGGGTCGTCATTAGAATATGGTTCAAGAAATAATGCATAGATGAACCAAAAATATCTACATTAAATGTTTGGCTGAATTTAACTGGGTATTCAAGCCACATGACTGTGCTGTTTTTGTGCACTTGTCATTTATATACAAAAATATACATGATTGAAACGGATTGCTCGATACCAATCCTATGTAATGACTACTCTAACTAACTATTATAAGTTGGTGCACTGTTCTAAATTTATCTAAGGGAAATAATATAACTAATTAATTCGATTTAGGAAAAATGGGTTAATTTCCTTAAAGTGTTTTAATGCCTAAAATGATATAAATTATTAAATGATGGTGTTAATTTGTAAGTGATGTTTTAATTAACTAAATATATAATTAACTATATTTAAATGGTGGTAAACTAAAGTAATATGATGTAGGTGTTACATTAAATGAGTTCTTAACTAAATATAGGTAAATTATAGCTCTGAAATGTCCTAAATAAAGTTATATGATAAATCTACATACATAATTCTAATATTTCCACAAAATATGAAGTTATACGCGACTGTTTATAAAAACATGTTATATACATATCACATATAATTTTTTAACTAATTACATCCAGGTGTGATGTTGGCGCCGTGTCCTCTGTCGAATGTCCTCGAAAACAAAGTTCAGGTAGACAAAGTCTGATTTACGCTCTCATCCTGGGTAATGTTCATACTAATGGTATGCTACTGGTTGGTGTAGGTTCAAGTCTAACTTTCAGCTCCACTTAAGGGTTGTATAAGTGGTAGTGGTGTAGACAATTCACATATGCGTCTGTTCATTGCAATAATGCTGACACAGTTTATATTACGCAGATGTAAGCGACTGGCGATGGTAACGCACTTTAATGTTCACAATCACCACATAGGGCACTAGGTAATTACAGTGTCAATGCTTTTGGTGATGTAAGGTCGCTGTCTTCTCGTATTTCAGGTATTTCAAACTGAGAAGGTCTACTTAATGTGTCAGCCAGAGAGTTCAAACTTCCCTTCAAATGTTTAATAGTGAAGGCATAATTCTGCAAAATTAAGGACCATCTGTAGATCCTATTGTTGCGATGAACCCCTGTTTGCATTACCGTAAGAGGCGAATTATCGGTTTCGATAACAAACTCTGTACCCGCCAGGAATCGATGAAGTTTCCTGACACAATATATCACGCTTAGAGCTTCCAATTCAGAGGCTGAGTATCTTCCCTCAGCAGGGCTGATCTTACGACTCACGTACATTATTGGGTGAAACTTGCCTTCATAAAATTGGCCTAAGACTCCAGAAATGGAAATGGAACTTGCGTATGTACGGAGGAAATACGTAAGATTGACATTAGGCAAACGCAATATAGGTGGAACGCTAAATAAATGTTTCAATTTTGATAACGCGCCGATTAACTTTGCATCCTGTACAATAAGTTTTACAGATGCTTTTAACACATTAGAAAAAACGCTGGTGATTTCAGCCAAATTGGGTATAAATTTGCTGTAATAATTGACCAGACCAAGCAAATTACGGACCTGTTTCTTGGTCGTAGGCATAGTTAGATTGAGGATCTTGGTCACAATTTTCTCATCAGTTCTTAGTTGGCCTCTGGTGATTGTATGGCCTAGAAAATCAATTTCTTCCATTCCCAACTCCACTTTGGTGGGTTTGATTGTAAGACCATATAATCGCAATCTATCGAAGACATGTCGCAGTTTCAGTAGGTGTGTTGTCCAGTCTGCTGTATGGATGCAAATGTCATCAATATAAGTAGATGTATTGGTCACTCCGTGCAAAAGATCCCAAGTGAGTCGGACAAAAGTGGCTGGTGCATTACGAAGACCAAAAGGAAGAAAGCGCCACTCATACAGGCCTAGAGGTGTTGAGAATGCTGTCAAAGGAATAGAGGATGATTTCATCGGGACCTGTCAATAACCTTTTGTGAGATCAAGTTTTGAGAAGATACGTGATGTTGACATATCAAGGATTAGGTCGTCACAAGATGGGTTAGGCTCTACATCGACCCTGGTCACGTTGTTTAAGCGCCGATAATCGACGCAGAGGCGAATAGTCGAGTCCTTTTTTCTGACTAGAACTATAGGAAAAGAATATTCTGACTGTGATTTCTGAATTATTCCACTCGGCTCAAGATTTAACAATTCCTTGTCGAGATTTTCCCTGTAACTCAATGGGATGGAATAAGGTCGACATTTGATGGGTGTGCTATCAGTCAGAATTATAGAGTGTTCTATTCTGTCTGTCTTACCTGGGATGTCAGAAAAAATGTCCTTGTATTCAGTTACTAACTCTATTAGTTGTCGTCGTTGCTCGTCTGTAAGTTTCGGTTCTATATATATGCTATCGATTGTCCCTGTCGTGTCAACTGTCGGGACTGGTAATTCTATGCCGTCGTCATCCGTCTGATTAAGTACTGTTGTTGTGCTAGCTGTGTGTACTGTTTCATGGCTAGGTGTGTTTGCGATGTCGTCATGATCTGTCGCCCTACCTAGTGTAGTTGTGCTGTGTACGTCTGTCGTCCGGTTGATTGGTGTAGGTGCACTCTGTTCGTCTGTCATCCGTTCTTGACGTGAGAAATAAGGCTTCAGCATGTTGATATGAAATATCTTTAATTTTCCTTTTATCGATATTTCATAGTCGACATCTGATATCTTTCGTTCGACTTTGAATGGCCCTTGCCATGATGTTAGTAACAAATTACGTTTATCTGGTAGTAAAAGTAGCACCTTTTGATTGGGTTCAAGGTGTAGGGTTTTGGCACCCTTGTTTGCATATTCGCGGTACATCTGGCCTTTTCTCTCCAAAGATGATTTGGCTATTACACACGCCTTCATAATTCTATCGCGTGTCTCTGTTACCATCTCATAAGGTGTTAATGCTGTTGGATTCTCTACTGAGCTGGTGATTAGCTGATGGTAGATTGTTAGGGGTCCACGAGGGTTCGCCCCATAAACTAAATCGAAAGGTGAGAAACCCGTACTTGAGTGCGGAATTTCTCGATGGGCAAATAGCACTGCTGGTAGTAGAGTGTCCCAATCAGATGGGTTCTCTGCTGTTACTTTCGCCAGCATGTGTTTTAGATCCCCGTTAATCTTTTCTATAATCCCATTACTCGCAGGGTGATACGGGCTACAGAAATGCTATTCTATTCCTAGCAATTTTGTTAGGGCTTGCATAGCAGCCGAAATAAATTGGGTTCCTCGGTCGCTCAAAATGGTTCGAGGAAAGCCAAATCGACAAAATAGGTGTAAAAACACATTTGCCACATCTTTGGAGGTAATGTATTTTAGTGGTACCGCTTCGATCCACCTTGTACAGAGATCCACGAGGGTTAGTATAAAACGGTTCATTTGTTCGACACCTGGTTCAGGGGTCCAACAATATCTACCGCTACACTTTCGAATGGTTTAGAGGCCAAAATGGAACGCTGGACCTCGGTTGTTACATGCTTTCCCTTTCTTACTAACTGTTGACAAATAGTACATGATCGACAGAACAATTTAATGTCGTTACAAAATTTAGGCCAGTAGAAGTGTGCCAAAATTCTGGCTCTCGTTTTGTCATAGCCCAAATGTCCAGCAAACGGTGACTCATGTGCAATGTTTAGCACATTTTGTCGGTGTGTTACAGGTAACACCGTCTGCTGAATTTCATGGTTATTTGTTGTATAATAACGCATGAGAATTCCGTTATGTACTTTAAAATACCAAGATGCATTTTTAGTAACTTTCGCTCGCTCACCTAACAATTTAAAATAAGGTGCGATAGTTGATCGTTGCGTTGTGCCTCGATAAATTCTTGTCGAGTAGCACTGTTACTAGCACCGGTGGGTGTTAACAACTGTAACATTTCGTTTTGTAGGTCAGTGTAATGTGTTTGGGTATCTGACCTCGTTACAGCATTAGCAGTGTTTGTTTGTTTCCAGGCTAATATTTCTTCATCAGTACACTGTTTTAATGATGGCAGGCAACCCAAAATCAAATCAGTAAAGGGATTTTGCAGGATCGCGCATGTAAATGTGCCGGAAAGGAACGGGGTGTTTATGCGTACTTTTGCCAGCGGGTATTTCTCGATGTTTCCAGAGAAAGTGCGGCACTTGACAAACTCACCCGTATAATCTTCTGGCTTAACTAGGTCTCTTTTGACCCCAAGTAGGGTGCTGCCGCTATCAAGTAAACATTGGCATGGTTGTTCGTTGACCAGTGCATCGTGGAACTTTAAGTTGCCTCTGGAGGCTAACGCTGCATTGGCATCTTCGTTGGAACATGGTACAAAATGCCCACATTTCAGTTTGCCGTCCGTATGAAACTGGTGACACGTGTCACACTTATTAAAGTCTAATATATCAGTAACTGCACTCACACTCTCACACTCATTGCATGGTAATACATTTTCAAGTTCAGAATCAACCACACTCTCATCGTCAGATGGTGTATCGATGAGCAAAGCATTGTTTGCCTTTATTCTTTGCCTGCCCAAACACTTAGAACTATAATGGCCATAACTTGAACAAAAGAAGCATTTAACAGCACGTTTGTAAGAGTTTCGTTTGTCTTCCTGCTTCTTCATCATCATTTCTAGATGAGCAGGATAAGATGGGCTCTTATCACACATGGAGTACGCCGGATGAAACAATTTGCAGTATACACACTGTGGTGGCTTCTGATACGGTTTATCTTTGTTATGATACTCGTTTTGTTTGTAAGACCTGCTTGGTATGTTTTTAACAAAGGCAGTAATCTCAGTATCATGTATCGATGTTTTAAATACGTCCCTATTTGAGGAAAAATATGCAGAACCCCGTTTTCGAGTTGTTCGATGGATTCAATGTCTGCTTGTTGAAGGAACTTAGCAAAGGGGGTAGGAACGGTGGATATGACTTTGTCCATCACTATTAAGTCCTGTAATTTATCAAAGTTCTTCCCTACTTTTGCTGCCTTAAGCCATTTATTGAATATACTATGGACGTTAGAAACATAATCTAAGAACGTTTCAATAGGCTTTGGCTTTATCTGTGAGTACTGGATCTGATATCCAGGAGCATCGAGTAGAAAATGCTGCATAATCCTATCATGGATGTACTGATAATTACTTCTTAGTTCTGTTGGTATTGATTCTATGACCTTTAATGGCTCCCCATTGAGGTTTCTCATGTAGATCATTGCCCAATCATTTAATGGTATTTTCTGAGTCTTAAGTTGGAATTCTACATTCTCCGTCCAAGCTGATATTGAATCGCCTTGACTGAAGGGCTTGATCACCCCTTTATACTTGGAGAATTTATTTTGTTCTTCCTGACTTTTTAATTTAGTAGAGGCTATCTGGGTGTTAGAGTCAATCTCCATCTCTTTCATCTTTAACTTCGTTTGTGACTCTACCTCTATTTGATTCTGTTTTATTTCCAATTCCTTCTGTTTAATGGTTTGGTCTAAATCTAACTGTTTTTGTTTTGTGGCATCGTCCATCTCTATCTGCTTCTGTTTAGTGGCTTCCTCTAACTCCTTCATCTCTTTCTGATGTTGCCTTTCCATTGCTCTCTCATTTCTCAATTTGTCTGTTTCTTCTTTGTATTTTTCCTTTGCCCATTTCTCTAGTTTTTCTCCAGTATATTCTAGTACTTTACCAGCCTGGATGAAGTCATTTAATGATGACATTATGAGGCTTTATGTTATCTGACAATTGATAGCAATATCTTTTCCAAATACAATTTCACAGTTCTTATGTGTCAAATATTTACAAATTTTGCTGAAAAAGAGGATGCGTTGTTAAGGGTGCATATCAAAATTAGTGGAAAATATACTCACCTAATCTTGCAGGAAAATACGGCCTTCGGGATGTTCCGCCACTGTCTTTCGTACACAGGCCTGATCGTACACACGCCTGATCGTACACACGCCTGATCAGTTTCTGTTTAATGGAACAGCAACATTTTAGCAACATGCATATAATGGGCAATACATGGTTGTTAATTGAAATATGACAGTTTCAAAGGATGGTGAACTTCAAATGTGATATAAATGATAATGATTAATGTAGATGATATGGATGTATGATAGTCTAAATGAACGTCAATGAATGCCTATGTCGTCTTGTCTTCACTTTTATCGTCTCTGACTGAGCTGCGTTGTATGACTTTAGCTTAACCTCTAATATCCTACTGTTGTGCACAAAGAATTTGCTTTTGCACACGTACAAACGTGACTGTGATAAACGTTGACATTATGATGGTCTCACACATAATGGTTTACAAATGATGGTTAACTTTACAATTCGTACACAATCACCGTTTATAGTTCATATATTTTCATTCAAATAATTTACATAGATAATATATCAATAATATTCTGCTGAATTTCCAAAAATGGTAAATTACTTGGTACTTTTCAGAGTAGTATCATACTGATACTTGCAATTAAATGGTACTTTGCTATATTTATTAACTGGTAAGTTCAATCAGATGGCAAAAATTTTGAGGTGGTTCAAGCCCCACGAGAAATGATAACGTGGTATCTTGGCTAATGGTAGTGAGCGGTGGTTCAGGGACTTCTGACAACAAATGGTATCCTGCCTGTCAGAAACTTACTTGCGACAGGCATACAAGGATTCCCTTCTTTTGCACTACACGAAAGTGACAACTCGTATTGTTTGCAAAAGGATTCATTTTTATTCGGAGCTGATCATACAATAGCTCCACGAGCGGAATACCACAACGGTATTAATCATCATAGGATGTGATGAAGATAAGATAGAATGAGGAGATGATATTAATATTATAACTACTGAAGCTAAGCTAAACTATATAACTATTATACTGTCCTTAACAACAACAAAGTATCCCTAGCGGATACACGTCTGATTCCTACGCCGTCCCGGTCTCTGTCTGAGCTCGCTGAGCGTGGCGTGTTCAGCCACAGGCAATTAGCTCAGCGTGCGTTCGTTGGTTTACGTGCTGGGCACTGGGCTGTGTTGACCAAAGTTACTTGGTCCTATCTCGTGAACTGGGTTCCTCAGTCTTTTGGGTAACCCCAGCTCATCTGCACTGGTTGCCCTCCTTGTTGACACAAGTGTGTCCCGTTATAGCTATTAATAGCGTTGGTGTCTCTTCTGTCTGGTCACCTATCCTTTTACGTCACTTGCCCTCTTCCTAAGCTCTATTTTAGCTCTCCTTAGCTTAGAGCTTTGTCCTAAGTCTTTGACAGTATACTTTTTTTGGCTATTTGTTTAACTAGAGCATGAACATGGGAATTTAAGGATAAACTTTGATCTATGAAAAGACTTAGTGCCTTGTGCTCGGTTACACTTTCTATAGGCGTGCTACCAATGTGCAGCTCTACGAGTTTAGAGTGTGAAGTCTTTGCCTGGTTCCTATTAACATAGATTTTGTTTTAGAAATGTTAATTTGCATGCGGTGTGCATGACTCCAGTTAACTACACTATTTATTTCCTGTTGCAGGGATAATTCTAGCACATTACGATCAACAGCGTTTGCATATACTGTGCAGTCGTCTGCAAATAGATCGTAGAATGACGAAAGATGTAAGGGAAGATCATTTATATAAATGGCAAATAACAGAGAGCCAAGAATAGACCCCTGTGGTACTCCAGTATTAATGGTAATGACTCGGGATAGAGATTTATTGTGTGATACGATTTGTTTTCTGTCTAATAAAAATGAGTTTATTAATGTCACTATATTAAAGCTTACTTTCATTGTTTCTAGTTTTTTAATTAGGGTAGCATGATCTTGTATATTCTTATATTGAGATTTTATATTGAGTCGCATCACGAAGAT
>OY992876.1:467596725-467616725 GCA_963921405.1 Cepaea hortensis | reverse complement strand
ATGTTTACAGTAATGGAAGCCCCGCAAATTCAGATGACACACAAGGTGTATCCGGATTCGTATGGGAGTGGGTGCAATGAAAGAACTAGCTTAAAAGTCGACAGGGTCGGCTGCATTGCACCGGGTTTTTATCCCATATGGCTCAGTTTCTTTCCGCAGCGCGGAAAGCGTCGCACAAAGCACGAACTCCGTAGCTCCAGCGACGACCCTCGGGAGTCTCCGAAAAAATGCACTCCTGAAATGAAGGACGCGCCCGGAATCGAACATACAACCTTCGGAGCCCGAGTCAGACGGCTTGACCACTTCACCACGGAGAATCCCGAGAGGGGTGCAATGTGTAATATTAGTAAAGACAGAGAATTTACAGAGGCACGGGGTAAATAATTTGTAAATTAACAGGAAAGTAGAAGGAATATATTTCTTACCTTATTTTTCATTTCCTTCTTGTTTCTTCAGCTGCTGGTTAATAAAGTGTACACAAGTATTCATGTTAGATTTTTATATTGAGTTCATCAAAGTTTCCAAATAGCTGTGCGTTAATGTGCGTATGGAGTGACCAGAAATGATACTGCAATTTAGTCATCATGTTTCCATTTTTAAGGATCTGTTCAGCTGTCTGTGTAGTTTGTTCACACGTACACATGGGTGACAGACCCGCTTTGAGTCTTCATGAAAGACTTCTACTCTGCTGTTTACCGTTCAGAGACGGAACATAATTACCTGTTTTGCACTATGAAAATAGTTGTCAGTGTCTCTGTAGTGGACTTTCTTCTTAACGACCAAAATGTTGGTCCTCTTATCATTGAAGTTTATAGATTGATTCATATGCACGTGTGTTGTCCCCTAATTTGACAACGCATTTGCTCTCACGTTTCTAGTTATGCCACAATATGTCAGTTTCCACCGCAATATTACTCTTCTGTTGGTATTCAATGCGTTTGGTGTGTGTGTGTGTGTGTGTGTGTGTGTGTGTTTGTGTGTGTGTGTGTTTTTCAATACAGTTGTTTGTCACCCCTGAGGGCTTGCGGAATTGAAAATTCATCACAGTGGAATACAAACTGTTGCCATTGACATTATGCTGGTGCTGTAATGTTTAGGGCCTGCAATTCGTCTGAATAGTTGGAGCAAAATATCCCAGTAAGTGTGTACGTAGATTAAGGTCTGCGATCTGCTCAGACTTTAATCTGTGTCGGACGATTCCAGTAGGTGGATGATTGCTATCGGATGCATAAAATTCAATCCATCCTTTCTCCTATAATCCTCTTCCTCTTTCAACACATGGTCCTCAAATTTTTTCCAGTAACTTTTATCAATATGTAATAGCGCGGACTGGTTGACAGACAGACAGACAGACAGACAGACAGACAGACAGACAGGCAGGCAGGCGGGCAGGCAGGTAGGTAGGTAGGTAGAAAGGTGGATGGCTGGCTGGGTGGGTGGGTGGGTGGGTGGGTGGGTAGATAGATAGATAGATAGATAGATAGATAAATAGATAGATAGATAGATAGATAGATAGATAGATAGATAGATAGATATATAGATATATAGATAGATAGACAGATCACCGTCAGGAGCTGGGCGAAGCCGGGCCGAGTCAGCTAGTTTATTTATATAATCACGTTTCATGAAAGAACCCCCATTGGAGACACCTCTGAACAATACCATTTAACTCCGCGCTGTTTGTACCAAAACGAAAACCGCGAGACAATTTCAAAAATCGCGCGGATGTGTCTTGCTGAAGCTGTAATACTCTTAAAATGATGGACTTAATCTCTAAGCCGTAAATCATATACCGCATATAAACAAACATTGAAATCTGCTCTACAATCTCCAGAATAATGTTGGGTGGACATAATGATAAGGTTATATACTAAATCTCATAATTTTCCCTCAGTTGGTTACTGAGATATGGATGTTTATATTGGGGCAAGGAAAAAAAAAACACACTATACCCAGAATTATAATGAGAACAAGACAGAAAATAAAAGTGGAAATTCGTGAAGAACATTGTGGATTTGTTGAAGGAAAGGTTACAAGTAATGCAATATACACATAGCAGTACTAATAGAGAGATCAGTAGGCACACAAAAAGGCATATATCTGTGCTTTATAAATTATACCACGGCATGTGACAAAGTAAAACAGTATGAACTGATACAATTTTAGGAAGATATCAACGTTGATTGGAAAGGTATCATAATAACACCGACTTTTTACTGGAAACAATTAGCAGCAATTAAACATGAAAACAAATGATGGCAATTACGAACAGATACCGCAAAGAATAAGACGAGTGTGTGTGTGTGTGTGTGTGTGTGTGTGTGTGTGTGTGTGTGTGTGTGTGTGTGTGTGTGTGTGTTATAGTGGGATTTCTTCTGTCTATATAGCGAAGTAATTAAAATACTTTTTTTTTTTGCGTTCGCTCGCTTTGAAATCAATCGTAGTCCATCCACAACACTTCTAGTAGCACTGAACTGAGCTGTACATGTGGTTTAGCTTTCCTTATTACCAGTGTCCCTCGCCATCTGGCGAACCCACTCCAATTTCAGAAAAAAAGATTAAAGAGGGGCCAGGAATACCAGTTATAAGTTATAATACAAACAACCTACGATACGCAGATGACACAGTATTGATGACGGAAAAAACAAAACATTTACAAGTTTTTGGACTTTGTAGTAACAAAGCCGATCTTCCTGGCCAAGGTTTTAACGACATTGTTCGTATAACCACGTGGGGAAAACAGCAGCTGCGAGAATCGGCAGCGATTCGCACCGCGCTGGTAACTTACGGGGGTATGTGAGCCGGTCGTTCAGAAAACAATGGCAAACTACTGAACATAAAACTTGCCTACTACATGAACATGAAAAATGCTGGTGTTGACTGCAACGTCCTGTAAGGGATATGCAACAGAAAAAAAGTAAAAAAGGATGCAAAAAAGAGACTTTCCTTGGATATCAAGAAAACAGAAACAATGGTAAAAGATGACATAATGATTCAGATAACAATATAAGAGAAAATGTGTAACAAGCTAAGTGGAGGGTCCCAAATAGCCCGGTCACAATATTTCAAATATCTTCTATAGCCCTGGCTGGGATAGGTCTTTACCTGCCAACCCTCCTCCGTTTTCCCTGGACTCACTGTCACTCTTTCTTTCGACCTATGGACCTATTTCCTGCAGTGTTCTTCTGGCTGACGCATAAATAACATGGCAGTCGTCAGAACAACTTGGAAGTAATTTTATTAACCTAATCAAGAACAGCACAGGAACACATAAAGGCAGATAAACAGATAGATCTACACAGACACTACACTGGTAAAGTTCCAACACAGAGCCTCAAGTCGCCACAGTCACAGATCCAGCTTCAGATACTGTCTGATCTGTCCACACACTTCTCACCAAAGATGTCCGAATCACCTTCCTTCTCCAGCAACTGGGTGTAGGTTCAACCGGCTTTTGTAGAATCCAAGCGACTGGTGTGTTGAGGACTTCTGTTCATTGTCATCTGAATTAGTTCGGCACTAGGTCTTCACTGACCTATGAAAGGCTTTAGTGTTGCCGATAAGGTGAGGTGTTTGTGAAGGATAATGGATGGGTCCTTTTAATGTCCGGTATAAAATGGGTATGCCAGAAAATCACTCCTAGGCTCCCTCCAGACAACAACTGCTCTCAGGCGTATGTTGTTAAAACAAAACCGGCAATGCACCAGTCATACAAAATGTCCTTGCCTCAAGACCTGCACCTTGCCTCTGTCTCAGAGTTAAACACACCAAACCTTGAGTTGGCCTCGTTGGACATATTGGCGTTAGCCTAGAAGCACTGGTGATAATGTCCCTTTGAAGACATAGTCACTTCCCATAGAAGAGGACCCTGGAAATGATAAACAAAACCTGAGCGACTGGGCTGACTCATGTATCACACAAATACACTATATTTAATACCTGAATGACCAGGCCTGACCTGTCAGGTAGCCCCTGGATTGGCCACGTCCGGGTTTGAGTAGACCTCCAGCTGGACGAAGTCCGGTTGTCTTTTTGGCCACACGACACACCCTCCACACTCATACCAAGCCTTTATTATGATTGGGCACATTCATTCCCATGCTTCCCTCTCACTTGCAACCATGCCTTTCTCACCCGCAAGATCTTGTAGTGTGGTGCGCCCAGTAATCCGTGTGTTACATCTCATTAACTAATAGTATAGTAATGGGGTTGTATGGCACGCAGTGTAGTTCCCCACTCCCTGCAAGAATAGGAAAGAAGATCCTACCCCCTCCCGGCTCTGCTCTTGTTTGAGCTGTCGCCGCAATGTACCAGCAGTGCCCCACAGAACACATAGATTTAGCGGAATGCAGGTTCTCTAAATGAGATAAAGAAGTCCATTATCTTCCCTACATCATCCTATCTAGTAACAGATGAAAGAGATAGTCCTGTGAATAGCCTCTTCTGGCTCAAGAAGATAGATCAGAGATTGGTGTACCCCATCCCCAAAAATACCATAGCCATCCACTGAGTATATACAACAGAAAGATGACAATCTGTCCAATTCAAGCCGTAGATAGAAAGATAGCAACAGCTCATCTGACGCCAAGAACAAATGAAATCCTCTTGGGAGATATATGGTTCAGATTCACTTCCCCGGCTATGCCAAGGACAAGACGCGCAGCCAGATCGGCTAACGGTCACCCAACTCGTCATTGGTTATGATTGGCCTTTCGCCAATTCATCTTCCCCTTCAACACATTGTATATTTATAACTCCATGTTTGGCTGGAGTACCCACAACCCAAGCCCTACCTTTCTTCACCACTTCAGTAGGATGTTGCATCTCTGTCCCAATCTTCAAATCGACTTGACAAGATGCCACTATCCAACGGTAGGTGTGTACACGGCCATGAATTGCTTAGCAGCCGCACCAGCGCACATTTGGCGCAAGGCGCTCCATCGGGTTTACCCGATGTGAAAGACATTGGCTACTTGCTCCATGTAAAGATTGTGATAGGAAGATAACCCAAAGAACCATCTTTCATGGAGATTTGAGAGAACAAGAGAACTGAGAGCTTCCGAAAGCCGTTCCCCCCTGTCTACCCAAAATAAAAGAATGCATAAGGACATGGACCACTGGCGTTTCGCTACATAGGCCCCCTCTTAAGAAAGTCGAACCCTACGAACTTTCTACTGTCAGTGGTTCTGTTCGAATGACCACACCCTCACATTCAACCATAGGATGCCGTGATAGGAAATCTGCTCCCACATTCTCCCTTCCGGGGATATATTCGACCGTGAACCGATACGGTTGTAGGAGCAATGACCATCTCATCAACCTCGCGTTCAGTTTCTTAGAAGTTGCCAAGAACGTCAGAGGTTGATGGTCGGACTGCACTTTGAACTGGACTCCATACAGATAAGGTTGAAATTTCTGTACCGCCCACACTAGAGCTAGACATTCCCGTTCGACGGTGGAATAATTCCGTTCGGCGGGTAACAGTTTTCTACTGGCATACGCCACCGGACACAACACCGAAGGATTATCTCGCCCTTCCTGCAACAGAGTTGCTCCAATCCCTATGTTACTCGCGTCGGTTCTCAGAACAAACGTTTTCTCCAAATTCGGGAGTTGCAGGACTGGCCTATCCACCAACGCCTGTTTCAGCTTCCCATAAGCCTCTTCACAGCTCGGGGTCCAGACTATAGGATCTGGCGATCCTTTCTTCAGGGTTTCGGTTAACGGCGCAACTTGGAATGTCGTACAACTATTTAAATGCCTGTAATCAATACATAAGCGGTGTTCCCCGCTTGGCTTCCTCAACAAGACAACCCCGGCATTATACGGAGAAGTCGAAGGAGTGATGATGTCGTCGTCCAGAAGCTTCTGGATTTCAGTTTCCAGGGCCTTCTCTTTCGAAAAGGGTACTGGATATATTTTCTGGCGAACTGGGTCTTGGGTAGTCAGAGTCATATCAAACTCGACCAACCCTGTCCGCCCTGGCCGATCGGTAAGAATCTGCTGATGGGACTCTAACAAACGGATGACACGGTCTGTTTCTTCAGCCGACAGATCAGGATTTATATGTACATCCCTATAGGTTTCCCCAGGGTGTAATGGATACCCCCTATCCGTTTCTTCGCCCGATTCAGTTTCCATCGCGACCGCCATAGTCATGAGTGGGAGAGAAGTACCATCAGATCGTTCTTCATACTTTTTGAGAAGGTTAATGTGGAAGATTTTGGATTTTCCCCTGATCCGGATGGCATAGTTGGTGCGGGAGACAACCCTTTCCACCGGGAAAGGCCCCTGCCAACCAATCTCGAGTTTATTGGAACCTACTGGAAGTAACAACAGAACCCGATCCCCCACCTTAAGAGACCTATCTTTCGTCCTTCTATTGTAGTAGGCCGCGTGTCTCTTCCTGGCCGCTCTCAGATTCTGAGCTGCCAAAGCCCAACCCGTCTGGAGTTTCTTCTTTAACTCTTCGACGTATTTATATGAGGATACAACTTCTTCGGAAGTTTCTTCCTCTGTCCAACATCTCAATAAGGCTTCTAAGGGACCCTTGATTGGCCTCCCGAATAGTAGAGTGGCTGGTGGCAACCCGGTCGACCCATGGGGAACCTCCCGATAGGCGAACAAGGCGGCTGAGATATACTCATCCCATCTGTCTGGTTTCTCTTGTGCCAGCTTCCGAAGCATAGTCATCAAGGTACCATTAAACCTCTCTACTTGCCCATTAGACTGAGGGTGATACGGGCTTGTGTGAATGTGGTTGGTCTGGAAGATACGAAAGACTTCTTCCATCAGCTTACCACAGAACTGAGACCCATTATCCGTTAGGATCTGGTTTGGAAATCCCAACCGAGTAAAGGTCTCCATCAGTGCATCAGCCACTCGCTTAGAGTCGATTGTGGCCAAAGGTATCGCCTCACCCCACATGGAACAGCAATCCACCATCGTGAGAATGTACTTATTCCTCTTCCTAGTCCTAGGAAGAGGACCAACAAGATCGATGGCAACTCTCTCGAAAGGAGAGTTCATAATAGGCATGTCTCCCAGGACTACCGGAGCTGTCCAGTGTTTTGGTGCCACACGCTGGCACTCTGGGCACGACTTGACGTACCTGCGCACGTCTCCAGTCATCCCTGGCCAGTAGTAATGGCATGAAATGCGCTGGAGAGTTGCCCCGACACCCATATGTCCACTGAAAGAAATGGTGTGTCCCATATGAAGAAGCTGTTCCCGATAAGCCTTAGGAACCACCAGCTGTCCATGCTGGTGATCCTCCACTCCGGCTCTCCGGTACAGTAACCGATTCTTCATATAATACTGACCCCGTCTTGGTGGGTCAGAACCTTTTGGCAACTGGTTGAAGCAAGGTTGCAAAGTAGCATCCTGGCTTTGAGCAGCTCGTAACTCCCCAGGCAAGGGATTCACAATCAAGGCCGGCGTCTGCTCATCCTCCAATTGAGATCTGGTTTGCATTGCCCCTACGTACATGGGTTCGGTTGGAATCCCTAGAAAGACGTAGCGACAACCCAAGATCATTGGGAAGATAGGATCTAGCAGAACGGCTGCCTGTATAGTGCCGGTAACATATTTTGATTTGATGTCCACCTTCGCAATTGGAAGAGACATCGCTACCGCACTCTTTGTCGCCGTTTGAATCTCAATAGATTCCCCGGTTAGCTGCTCTGGGCTCACTAAGTGTGATGAAATTACAGCCTCAAACTGCAAACCGGTGTCGTAGAGACACTCAACTGGTTGACCGTTCACAAGTACCGTTTCTACTACTGGTGGTTTTTCTAAATCTCTGTTCCCAAGATCCCTCCCTTCTACCTCCTTGTGAGACCCTTCCCCGGTTTCTACAAGACAAGCAGCATAGTGAGAGTCTTTCTGTTTACGCCGGCAATCAACCGTATTGTGTGTGGGAGATTTGCAATAGGCGCACCACTTTTCACTCCACTTTCTTTTAGGAGATCCAGGTGGACTCTTACCAGAGGGTTTCTTGATAGGAACTTTATCGGAAGGATCCTCCTTCTTGGTGTGAGCTGTTTTAGGGTTCTTCTTCTTTCCAGACCATGTGTCTGGTGGTCGGGGATTGGGTTGTGACAATTCCCCATTATCCCCATGAGCTAGCACATACCTTTCAGCCAACGTGTTGACTAGCTCTAACCTTTCTGCCCCATTTTCAAGCAAAAAGGTTTGCAATGGCTTAGGCATCATTCTCTTCATTTGGTCCACGACCACCAATTCTTCCAAACTTTCATAGTCGTTAGCAAATCCAGCTAAAGACATCCACTTCAAAAGGTAAGACTTCAATCTGACACTGTAGGCTGCGAACATCTCTCCTGGCTCTCTCTTCGACTTTCTGAACTGTTGTCGATAAGTATGAGCTGTCATCTGGAACCTTTTCAAAAGTGCTTTCTCCAGAGTTTCATAGTCATTCTCCATACCAGGTGGCAACCTAGAATAGACCTCGTACGCGGTCCCCCTCAGGCCCTGTGAGAGTTTCAAGTTCCATTTCCCTCGCTCCAATCCCATAGCCAAAGCCATCGACCGAAATCTGTGAAGATACTGGTCGATCTTATCTTTGTGTTCATCGAACGGGAGCAATGGGAACTTCATTGCCTGGCATGGACCGCCACCAGAAGTTGTTGAGTCAGGGAGAACTGCGTCTCCCACTGCACCGTCTCTTTCCTTGGCAGTTTGAGCTTTCAGCTCCAACTCTCTCATACGGAACTCATGGTCTCTGGCTGCCTGCTCGGCCTCCATCTTCCTAGCCTCAGCCTCCATCCTCTTAGCCTCAGCCTCCGCCTCAATCCTCTTGGCCTCAGCCTCCATCCTCTTAGCCTCAGCCTCCGCCTCAATCCTCTTGGCTTCGCGCACAGCCTGTCTGTAGTCTCTTTCCACTTCCTGCACATATTTCTGTAACTCCGCTCCATCATATCCCATCTCACGCCCTGTAGCCTGTACGTCAGCGACATTAAACCCAGCTGATGCCATCTTAAACTCAGAGGGTAAGGGAAGAGGTAATTGTCTAATAAAATTTTTCTCACAATTACACAACAAGTTACATTACACGACCACAACACGTCGTATGTCGGTCAGTCTGTGTCAGGAAGAGTATAGACAATAGCCAGGCACGGTAGGCAGAACCTATTGATAGAAAACAAGGATATCTGTCCCCTATCACTAAATCAGCCAGAACTCCACCAGGATTACAAATATCCCGGGACGAGCCCCCAGAAATTGTAACAAGCTAAGTGGAGGGTCCCAAATAGCCCGGTCACAATATTTCAAATATCTTCTATAGCCCTGGCTGGGATAGGTCTTTACCTGCCAACCCTCCTCCGTTTTCCCTGGACTCACTGTCACTCTTTCTTTCGACCTATGGACCTATTTCCTGCAGTGTTCTTCTGGCTGACGCATAAATAACATGGCAGTCGTCAGAACAACTTGGAAGTAATTTTATTAACCTAATCAAGAACAGCACAGGAACACATAAAGGCAGATAAACAGATAGATCTACACAGACACTACACTGGTAAAGTTCCAACACAGAGCCTCAAGTCGCCACAGTCACAGATCCAGCTTCAGATACTGTCTGATCTGTCCACACACTTCTCACCAAAGATGTCCGAATCACCTTCCTTCTCCAGCAACTGGGTGTAGGTTCAACCGGCTTTTGTAGAATCCAAGCGACTGGTGTGTTGAGGACTTCTGTTCATTGTCATCTGAATTAGTTCGGCACTAGGTCTTCACTGACCTATGAAAGGCTTTAGTGTTGCCGATAAGGTGAGGTGTTTGTGAAGGATAATGGATGGGTCCTTTTAATGTCCGGTATAAAATGGGTATGCCAGAAAATCACTCCTAGGCTCCCTCCAGACAACAACTGCTCTCAGGCGTATGTTGTTAAAACAAAACCGGCAATGCACCAGTCATACAAAATGTCCTTGCCTCAAGACCTGCACCTTGCCTCTGTCTCAGAGTTAAACACACCAAACCTTGAGTTGGCCTCGTTGGACATATTGGCGTTAGCCTAGAAGCACTGGTGATAATGTCCCTTTGAAGACATAGTCACTTCCCATAGAAGAGGACCCTGGAAATGATAAACAAAACCTGAGCGACTGGGCTGACTCATGTATCACACAAATACACTATATTTAATACCTGAATGACCAGGCCTGACCTGTCAGGTAGCCCCTGGATTGGCCACGTCCGGGTTTGAGTAGACCTCCAGCTGGACGAAGTCCGGTTGTCTTTTTGGCCACACGACACACCCTCCACACTCATACCAAGCCTTTATTATGATTGGGCACATTCATTCCCATGCTTCCCTCTCACTTGCAACCATGCCTTTCTCACCCGCAAGATCTTGTAGTGTGGTGCGCCCAGTAATCCGTGTGTTACATCTCATTAACTAATAGTATAGTAATGGGGTTGTATGGCACGCAGTGTAGTTCCCCACTCCCTGCAAGAATAGGAAAGAAGATCCTACCCCCTCCCGGCTCTGCTCTTGTTTGAGCTGTCGCCGCAATGTACCAGCAGTGCCCCACAGAACACATAGATTTAGCGGAATGCAGGTTCTCTAAATGAGATAAAGAAGTCCATTATCTTCCCTACATCATCCTATCTAGTAACAGATGAAAGAGATAATCCTGTGAATAGCCTCTTCTGGCTCAAGAAGATAGATCAGAGATTGGTGTACCCCATCCCCAAAAATACCATAGCCATCCACTGAGTATATACAACAGAAAGATGACAATCTGTCCAATTCAAGCCGTAGATAGAAAGATAGCAACAGCTCATCTGACGCCAAGAACAAATGAAATCCTCTTGGGAGATATATGGTTCAGATTCACTTCCCCGGCTATGCCAAGGACAAGACGCGCAGCCAGATCGGCTAACGGTCACCCAACTCGTCATTGGTTATGATTGGCCTTTCGCCAATTCATCTTCCCCTTCAACACATTGTATATTTATAACTCCATGTTTGGCTGGAGTACCCACAACCCAAGCCCTACCTTTCTTCACCACTTCAGTAGGATGTTGCATCTCTGTCCCAATCTTCAAATCGACTTGACAAGATGCCACTATCCAACGGTAGGTGTGTACACGGCCATGAATTGCTTAGCAGCCGCACCAGCGCACATTTGGCGCAAGGCGCTCCATCGGGTTTACCCGATGTGAAAGACATTGGCTACTTGCTCCATGTAAAGATTGTGATAGGAAGATAACCCAAAGAACCATCTTTCATGGAGATTTGAGAGAACAAGAGAACTGAGAGCTTCCGAAAGCCGTTCCCCCCTGTCTACCCAAAATAAAAGAATGCATAAGGACATGGACCACTGGCGTTTCGCTACATAGGCCCCCTCTTAAGAAAGTCGAACCCTACGAACTTTCTACTGTCAGTGGTTCTGTTCGAATGACCCCACCCTCACATTCAACCATAGGATGCCGTGATAGGAAATCTGCTCCCACATTCTCCCTTCCGGGGATATATTCGACCGTGAACCGATACGGTTGTAGGAGCAATGACCATCTCATCAACCTCGCGTTCAGTTTCTTAGAAGTTGCCAAGAACGTCAGAGGTTGATGGTCGGACTGCACTTTGAACTGGACTCCATACAGATAAGGTTGAAATTTCTGTACCGCCCACACTAGAGCTAGACATTCCCGTTCGACGGTGGAATAATTCCGTTCGGCGGGTAACAGTTTTCTACTGGCATACGCCACCGGACACAACACCGAAGGATTATCTCGCCCTTCCTGCAACAGAGTTGCTCCAATCCCTATGTTACTCGCGTCGGTTCTCAGAACAAACGTTTTCTCCAAATTCGGGAGTTGCAGGACTGGCCTATCCACCAACGCCTGTTTCAGCTTCCCATAAGCCTCTTCACAGCTCGGGGTCCAGACTATAGGATCTGGCGATCCTTTCTTCAGGGTTTCGGTTAACGGCGCAACTTGGAATGTCGTACAACTATTTAAATGCCTGTAATCAATACATAAGCGGTGTTCCCCGCTTGGCTTCCTCAACAAGACAACCCCGGCATTATACGGAGAAGTCGAAGGAGTGATGATGTCGTCGTCCAGAAGCTTCTGGATTTCAGTTTCCAGGGCCTTCTCTTTCGAAAAGGGTACTGGATATATTTTCTGGCGAACTGGGTCTTGGGTAGTCAGAGTCATATCAAACTCGACCAACCCTGTCCGCCCTGGCCGATCGGTAAGAATCTGCTGATGGGACTCTAACAAACGGATGACACGGTCTGTTTCTTCAGCCGACAGATCAGGATTTATATGTACATCCCTATAGGTTTCCCCAGGGTGTAATGGATACCCCCTATCCGTTTCTTCGCCCGATTCAGTTTCCATCGCGACCGCCATAGTCATGAGTGGGAGAGAAGTACCATCAGATCGTTCTTCATACTTTTTGAGAAGGTTAATGTGGAAGATTTTGGATTTTCCCCTGATCCGGATGGCATAGTTGGTGCGGGAGACAACCCTTTCCACCGGGAAAGGCCCCTGCCAACCAATCTCGAGTTTATTGGAACCTACTGGAAGTAACAACAGAACCCGATCCCCCACCTTAAGAGACCTATCTTTCGTCCTTCTATTGTAGTAGGCCGCGTGTCTCTTCCTGGCCGCTCTCAGATTCTGAGCTGCCAAAGCCCAACCCGTCTGGAGTTTCTTCTTTAACTCTTCGACGTATTTATATGAGGATACAACTTCTTCGGAAGTTTCTTCCTCTGTCCAACATCTCAATAAGGCTTCTAAGGGACCCTTGATTGGCCTCCCGAATAGTAGAGTGGCTGGTGGCAACCCGGTCGACCCATGGGGAACCTCCCGATAGGCGAACAAGGCGGCTGAGATATACTCATCCCATCTGTCTGGTTTCTCTTGTGCCAGCTTCCGAAGCATAGTCATCAAGGTACCATTAAACCTCTCTACTTGCCCATTAGACTGAGGGTGATACGGGCTTGTGTGAATGTGGTTGGTCTGGAAGATACGAAAGACTTCTTCCATCAGCTTACCACAGAACTGAGACCCATTATCCGTTAGGATCTGGTTTGGAAATCCCAACCGAGTAAAGGTCTCCATCAGTGCATCAGCCACTCGCTTAGAGTCGATTGTGGCCAAAGGTATCGCCTCACCCCACATGGAACAGCAATCCACCATCGTGAGAATGTACTTATTCCTCTTCCTAGTCCTAGGAAGAGGACCAACAAGATCGATGGCAACTCTCTCGAAAGGAGAGTTCATAATAGGCATGTCTCCCAGGACTACCGGAGCTGTCCAGTGTTTTGGTGCCACACGCTGGCACTCTGGGCACGACTTGACGTACCTGCGCACGTCTCCAGTCATCCCTGGCCAGTAGTAATGGCATGAAATGCGCTGGAGAGTTGCCCCGACACCCATATGTCCACTGAAAGAAATGGTGTGTCCCATATGAAGAAGCTGTTCCCGATAAGCCTTAGGAACCACCAGCTGTCCATGCTGGTGATCCTCCACTCCGGCTCTCCGGTACAGTAACCGATTCTTCATATAATACTGACCCCGTCTTGGTGGGTCAGAACCTTTTGGCAACTGGTTGAAGCAAGGTTGCAAAGTAGCATCCTGGCTTTGAGCAGCTCGTAACTCCCCAGGCAAGGGATTCACAATCAAGGCCGGCGTCTGCTCATCCTCCAATTGAGATCTGGTTTGCATTGCCCCTACGTACATGGGTTCGGTTGGAATCCCTAGAAAGACGTAGCGACAACCCAAGATCATTGGGAAGATAGGATCTAGCAGAACGGCTGCCTGTATAGTGCCGGTAACATATTTTGATTTGATGTCCACCTTCGCAATTGGAAGAGACATCGCTACCGCACTCTTTGTCGCCGTTTGAATCTCAATAGATTCCCCGGTTAGCTGCTCTGGGCTCACTAAGTGTGATGAAATTACAGCCTCAAACTGCAAACCGGTGTCGTAGAGACACTCAACTGGTTGACCGTTCACAAGTACCGTTTCTACTACTGGTGGTTTTTCTAAATCTCTGTTCCCAAGATCCCTCCCTTCTACCTCCTTGTGAGACCCTTCCCCGGTTTCTACAAGACAAGCAGCATAGTGAGAGTCTTTCTGTTTACGCCGGCAATCAACCGTATTGTGTGTGGGAGATTTGCAATAGGCGCACCACTTTTCACTCCACTTTCTTTTAGGAGATCCAGGTGGACTCTTACCAGAGGGTTTCTTGATAGGAACTTTATCGGAAGGATCCTCCTTCTTGGTGTGAGCTGTTTTAGGGTTCTTCTTCTTTCCAGACCATGTGTCTGGTGGTCGGGGATTGGGTTGTGACAATTCCCCATTATCCCCATGAGCTAGCACATACCTTTCAGCCAACGTGTTGACTAGCTCTAACCTTTCTGCCCCATTTTCAAGCAAAAAGGTTTGCAATGGCTTAGGCATCATTCTCTTCATTTGGTCCACGACCACCAATTCTTCCAAACTTTCATAGTCGTTAGCAAATCCAGCTAAAGACATCCACTTCAAAAGGTAAGACTTCAATCTGACACTGTAGGCTGCGAACATCTCTCCTGGCTCTCTCTTCGACTTTCTGAACTGTTGTCGATAAGTATGAGCTGTCATCTGGAACCTTTTCAAAAGTGCTTTCTCCAGAGTTTCATAGTCATTCTCCATACCAGGTGGCAACCTAGAATAGACCTCGTACGCGGTCCCCCTCAGGCCCTGTGATAGTTTCAAGTTCCATTTCCCTCGCTCCAATCCCATAGCCAAAGCCATCGACCGAAATCTGTGAAGATACTGGTCGATCTTATCTTTGTGTTCATCGAACGGGAGCAATGGGAACTTCATTGCCTGGCATGGACCGCCACCAGAAGTTGTTGAGTCAGGGAGAACTGCGTCTCCCACTGCACCGTCTCTTTCCTTGGCAGTTTGAGCTTTCAGCTCCAACTCTCTCATACGGAACTCATGGTCTCTGGCTGCCTGCTCGGCCTCCATCTTCCTAGCCTCAGCCTCCATCCTCTTAGCCTCAGCCTCCGCCTCAATCCTCTTGGCCTCAGCCTCCATCCTCTTAGCCTCAGCCTCCGCCTCAATCCTCTTGGCTTCGCGCACAGCCTGTCTGTAGTCTCTTTCCACTTCCTGCACATATTTCTGTAACTCCGCTCCATCATATCCCATCTCACGCCCTGTAGCCTGTACGTCAGCGACATTAAACCCAGCTGATGCCATCTTAAACTCAGAGGGTAAGGGAAGAGGTAATTGTCTAATAAAATTTTTCTCACAATTACACAACAAGTTACATTACACGACCACAACACGTCGTATGTCGGTCAGTCTGTGTCAGGAAGAGTATAGACAATAGCCAGGCACGGTAGGCAGAACCTATTGATAGAAAACAAGGATATCTGTCCCCTATCACTAAATCAGCCAGAACTCCACCAGGATTACAAATATCCCGGGACGAGCCCCCAGAAATTGTAACAAGCTAAGTGGAGGGTCCCAAATAGCCCGGTCACAATATTTCAAATATCTTCTATAGCCCTGGCTGGGATAGGTCTTTACCTGCCAACCCTCCTCCGTTTTCCCTGGACTCACTGTCACTCTTTCTTTCGACCTATGGACCTATTTCCTGCAGTGTTCTTCTGGCTGACGCATAAATAACATGGCAGTCGTCAGAACAACTTGGAAGTAATTTTATTAACCTAATCAAGAACAGCACAGGAACACATAAAGGCAGATAAACAGATAGATCTACACAGACACTACACTGGTAAAGTTCCAACACAGAGCCTCAAGTCGCCACAGTCACAGATCCAGCTTCAGATACTGTCTGATCTGTCCACACACTTCTCACCAAAGATGTCCGAATCACCTTCCTTCTCCAGCAACTGGGTGTAGGTTCAACCGGCTTTTGTAGAATCCAAGCGACTGGTGTGTTGAGGACTTCTGTTCATTGTCATCTGAATTAGTTCGGCACTAGGTCTTCACTGACCTATGAAAGGCTTTAGTGTTGCCGATAAGGTGAGGTGTTTGTGAAGGATAATGGATGGGTCCTTTTAATGTCCGGTATAAAATGGGTATGCCAGAAAATCACTCCTAGGCTCCCTCCAGACAACAACTGCTCTCAGGCGTATGTTGTTAAAACAAAACCGGCAATGCACCAGTCATACAAAATGTCCTTGCCTCAAGACCTGCACCTTGCCTCTGTCTCAGAGTTAAACACACCAAACCTTGAGTTGGCCTCGTTGGACATATTGGCGTTAGCCTAGAAGCACTGGTGATAATGTCCCTTTGAAGACATAGTCACTTCCCATAGAAGAGGACCCTGGAAATGATAAACAAAACCTGAGCGACTGGGCTGACTCATGTATCACACAAATACACTATATTTAATACCTGAATGACCAGGCCTGACCTGTCAGGTAGCCCCTGGATTGGCCACGTCCGGGTTTGAGTAGACCTCCAGCTGGACGAAGTCCGGTTGTCTTTTTGGCCACACGACACACCCTCCACACTCATACCAAGCCTTTATTATGATTGGGCACATTCATTCCCATGCTTCCCTCTCACTTGCAACCATGCCTTTCTCACCCGCAAGATCTTGTAGTGTGGTGCGCCCAGTAATCCGTGTGTTACATCTCATTAACTAATAGTATAGTAATGGGGTTGTATGGCACGCAGTGTAGTTCCCCACTCCCTGCAAGAATAGGAAAGAAGATCCTACCCCCTCCCGGCTCTGCTCTTGTTTGAGCTGTCGCCGCAATGTACCAGCAGTGCCCCACAGAACACATAGATTTAGCGGAATGCAGGTTCTCTAAATGAGATAAAGAAGTCCATTATCTTCCCTACATCATCCTATCTAGTAACAGATGAAAGAGATAGTCCTGTGAATAGCCTCTTCTGGCTCAAGAAGATAGATCAGAGATTGGTGTACCCCATCCCCAAAAATACCATAGCCATCCACTGAGTATATACAACAGAAAGATGACAATCTGTCCAATTCAAGCCGTAGATAGAAAGATAGCAACAGCTCATCTGACGCCAAGAACAAATGAAATCCTCTTGGGAGATATATGGTTCAGATTCACTTCCCCGGCTATGCCAAGGACAAGACGCGCAGCCAGATCGGCTAACGGTCACCCAACTCGTCATTGGTTATGATTGGCCTTTCGCCAATTCATCTTCCCCTTCAACACATTGTATATTTATAACTCCATGTTTGGCTGGAGTACCCACAACCCAAGCCCTACCTTTCTTCACCACTTCAGTAGGATGTTGCATCTCTGTCCCAATCTTCAAATCGACTTGACAAGATGCCACTATCCAACGGTAGGTGTGTACACGGCCATGAATTGCTTAGCAGCCGCACCAGCGCACATTTGGCGCAAGGCGCTCCATCGGGTTTACCCGATGTGAAAGACATTGGCTACTTGCTCCATGTAAAGATTGTGATAGGAAGATAACCCAAAGAACCATCTTTCATGGAGATTTGAGAGAACAAGAGAACTGAGAGCTTCCGAAAGCCGTTCCCCCCTGTCTACCCAAAATAAAAGAATGCATAAGGACATGGACCACTGGCGTTTCGCTACAAAATGTTTAACCAAGTTGATAAATGTATTTACCTAAGGATAATTATAACATCAGATGGTAGATGGACGACATAGATTGAGGGCAGAATATATCAAACACAAGCTGCATTTCATAACATGAAAAGTATCTTATGCAAAAAGTCACTATCACCTATCATTGTGTGTAAGAGAGAGCACATATTTCCCGTGGTAACATTCAGATGTGAATCATGGACCATTACTATAATAAAACAAGAAAACTGAGTATTTGAGTTGCTATATCAATCAATCAGGTGCCGTCTCCACAATGAAGGTTGACTGCAATAGATCTCCAACACTGTCTGTCTCTCGCCCTGACTGTACATTCTGTCAGATTGAGGTTCGTCCATCTCTTGATGTTATCTTTCCACTTGTATCGTTGTCTGCCTCTTACTCGCTTGCCTTAACCTTGCCCTCCTGTCTGGTTTCTATAAGAGTATTATGTCTTTTAAAGTGGCCGAAATATTTCACTTACCTCTATTGTTATTTCTTTCATCAACTCTCTTTTCATTTCCAGTTTTTCTAGAACTTCTGTATTTGATTGTTTATCCCCCATGAAATACAACTTATTTGTCTGTATATCCACATCTCCAGGGCGTCTATGCGACTTTCTAGTTGCTTGTTCAATGTCCAGACTTCCGCGCCATACAGTAGTGTTGAATATACGTAACATTGACAATTCTCATGTTTAATGTGTTGTTAATCTCTCTAGATGTTAATACTGATTTAATGCTACTGAAAGCATTTTTGGTCATTCCTTTTTGATTTCCACTTCACTTCTGTCATCATCTGTTATTACATGTCCAAGATTGGAGAAACTTGTTACTTGTTATAGTATCTCCCGTTTACTGTGGTGTTCATTGATGGCCTTTCCTTTCCACTGCCAAGTATCATAGTTTTCGTATTGTGGATGTTACTTTCTAAGACACATTCTGCACTATGCCTGTTTAATTGTTCCACGAGGTTATGTAACTCTTGCTCACTTTCTGCTAGTAACACGGTATCGTCAGCATACATAAGATTGTTTATGATCCTTCCATTGATGTTAAGTCCAGGCAGTTCAAATTGTTTAAAAATTCTTTCTGTGTATATGTTGAATAGGCTTGGGGATAACACATATCCCTGCTGTACTACTATTTGTATCTCTATGGGACGAATAATTATTTCCGCTCTAATAGACGCCACTAGTTGCCAGTACAAGTTACTAATAAGTCTGATGTCCTTTCCGTCTACTCCTATAGCTTGAAGGCATGTTCATGTTTTACTCTATCAAAAGCTTTCTTGTAGCAATAAAACAAACATATATGTTTTGTAATATCATGTGTCGCTATCCGAAATACTTTGTCCACGTTAAACGTCACAGCAACTTGACAGAACAGTACTGAAAGGGTTAGTTCCTTAAAGAAGAGGTTGGCATTCACTAACACGACAGCAGGCATGGGACATTATAAACACTCACGGCATGAAATTATATGAGGCAAGTGAAGTGGTGACAGACAGAGAGTCCTTCTGGCGGCTTAGGGTTAGGGTTAGGGTTAGGATACGTGGATACCATTAGTCAACCCATATATGTGGATACCATTAGTCAACCTATATATGTGGAAACCATTAGTCAACCCATATATGTGGATACCATTAGTCAACCCATATGTGGATACCATTAGTCAACCCATACATGGATACCATTTACAGGGGAACAAACAGCCGCCGACCAATCCCCCGGCTGACGTCACAGACACAAACGCTTACATAACCAGTCCGAGATAGGACTCACTCGTAAGAGCGCACAAGACAAGAAACAGGGTAAAAATACACACAAAAACCACGGTTCTCAACAATAACCAAAGCTGAGGAGGCAGGTTAGACGAGACCAAATTTGGAATTTTTTTTTTTTTTTTTTGGTTTAAAATTGGAATTGGGGAACAAACCTTGCCTATGCTGGATGTTGACAAACGTAATTCGCAATTGTTTCCCTTTGTATGTCTTAGCCGTCAATTTAATACTAATCAATGCCACTAAGAAAGTGAGATCCCCAACAGCGTTTAGAAAGCAGTGGCAAATGTAAACGTGCCAAGAAATCACAAACAATAAAAATGCTGGGTTTGACTGCAACGTCCCATAAAGGATATGCAACTAACTATAACTGTCATCAGATACCATATATGCATACGGCGTGCACGGGGGCCTTCAGCTTTTGCTAAGAAAGTGTCCTGTGCAATTCTATGGCGTGACCGGTACATTAGACAATCTGTTTCTATCGACTGTGTTCATCTGGTCATTAACATCTCGTGGTTACCTGAATTGTACTCACCTCATGATTCGTGAGGTCATGAAAGAAGTCAAGGTCAAAACAACATTTTTGACAATAACTCGTGACAGGTTCAAGATAATCCGGTGAAATTACTG
>OY992876.1:467529225-467591725 GCA_963921405.1 Cepaea hortensis | reverse complement strand
ACGACCACCACCAAGACCAACAATAACAGCACGACCACCACCAAGACCAACAATAACAGCACGACCACCACCAAGACCAACAATAACAGCACGACCACCACCAAGACCAACAATAACAGCACGACCACCACCAAGACCCGTGTGTTGCCGGGGCCCATAAGGGAAGCAAAGAATAGCAACACTGTAGCCTACCACGCATGTCGTAAGAGGCGACTAAGGAGGTTGATAGTTCCGTCGCCCTGCTACTGAGTGAGTGCGTGGCGTGACACTGTGAGCTGTGAGTTTCGTGTGAAATACTTTTGAATCTGCCTGAGGTTCTTTGGAACGTGACTGCATGTTTGGAGTGATGGCAGATGGCTATGTCACAGAGTTGACCGGTTTTTGCCTTATGCAGAAATGCGTGGCTGCTGGGCTTCTGGTTGACTTCCACTGCCATCAGCGATGAACTGTATTTTCGTGGACTGTGTGGGTGAACATCTAGGAAACATTCAGATAGGAAAATGACTGCCGATTCCATCAGAGATGAACAGGGTGTTTCGTGGGGGACTGGTGTGTTGACATTCTGGTGGCGGCATTATGCACAGTCTATCTGTGCGGGCTGTTGTTTGTCGAGACTCCTGTCTTTTCCACTTTTCACATTGGGCAGTGGGGAGCATTTTGTGTGATATTTACTGGCACAGGAACGGAGCATAATGGGGACGACCCGTTGCTGTGAAGTTGGAACTGCGACTAACTAACTAACTAACTGACCAACAATAACTGCACGACCACTACCAAGACCAACAATAACAACACGACCACCAACACAAACACCAACAATAACAGCACGACCACCACCACAAACACCAACAATAACAGCACGACCACGAACACAAACACCAACAATAACAGCACGACCACCGCCAAGACCAACAATAGCAAGACCAACAATAACAGCACGACCACCAACACAAACACCAACAATAACAGCACGACCGCCAACACAAACACCAACAATAACAGCACGACCATCACCAAGAGCAACAATAACAGCATGACTACCAACACCAACACCAACAATACCAGCACGACCACCAACAAGACCAACAATAACAGCACGATCACCAACACAAACACCAACAATAACAACAGGACCAACAACACAAACACCAACAATAACAGCACGACCACCAACACACACACCAACAATAACAGCACGACCATCAACACAAACACCAACAATAACAGCACGACCACCAACACAAACACCAACCTTAACAGCACGACCACCAACACAAACACCAACAATAACAACACGACCACCAACACAAACACCAAAATTAACAGCACGACCACCACCAAGAACAACAATAACCGCTCGAACACCACCAAGTCCAACAATAACAGCTCGACCACCACCAAGAACAACAATAACCGCTCGACCACCACAAACACCAACAATAACAGCACGACCAACAACATAAACAACAACAATAACAGCACGACCACCAACACAAACACCAACCTTAACAGCACGACCACCAACACAAACACCAACAATAACAGCACGACCACGAACACAAACACCAACCTTAACAGCACGACCACCACCAAGACCATTAATAACAAGACCAACAATAACAGCACGACCACCAACAAGACCAACAATAACAGCACGACCACCACCAAGACCAACAATAACAAGACCAACAATAACAGCACGACCACCACCAAGACCAACAATAACAAGACCAACAATAACAGCACGACCAACACCAACAATAACAGCACGACTGCCACCACAAACACCAACAATAACAACACAACCACCACCAAGACCAACAATAACAAGACCAACAATAACAGCTCTACCACCAACACCAACAATAACAACTCGACCACCACCAACACCAACAATAACAGCACGACCACCAACAATAACAACTCCACCAAAACCAACACCAACAATAAGAACACGACTGCCACCAAAAACACCAACAACAACAGAACAACCACCACTAAGACCAATAATAACAAGACCAACAATAACAGCACAAACACCACCAAGTCCAACAATAACAGCACGACCACAACCAAGATCAACAATAACAGTACGACAGCCACCAAGACCAACAATAACAGCTCTACCACCAACACCAACAATTACAGCACGACTACCACGAAGACCAACAATAACAGCACGACCACAACCAAGACCAACAAAAACAGCACGACAGCCACTAAGACCAACAATAACAGCTCTACCACCAACACCAACAATAACAGCACGACTGCCACCAAGACCAACAATAACAGCACGACCACAACCAAGACCAACAATAACAGCACGACAGCCACTAAGACCAACAATAACAGCTCTACCACCAACACCAACAATAACAGCACGACTGCCACCAAGACCAACAATAACAGCACGACCACAACCAAGACCAACAATAACAGCTCTACCACCAACACCAACACCAAGACCAACAATAACAGCACGACTACAATCAAGACCAACAATAACAGCACAACTACAATCAAGACCAACAATAACAACAATACCGCCATCAATACCAACAATAACAGCTCAACCACCACAACACAAACAATAACAACCTGACTGCCACCAACACCAACACCAACAATAACAGCTCGACCGCCACCAACACCAACAATAACAACACAACTGCCACCAAGACCAACAATAACAAGTCCAACAATAACAGCATGACCACCACCAAGACCAACAATAACAGCACGACCACAACCAAGACCAACAATAACAGCTCAACCACCACAACACCAACAATAACAGCACGACCGCCATCAATACCAACAATAACAGCTCAACACCCACAACACAAACAATAACAACCTGACTGCCACCAACACCAACACCAAAAATAACAGCACGACCACCAACACAAACACCAACAATAACAGCACGACCACCACCAAGACCAACAATAACAGCACGACCACCACCAACACCAACAATAACTTCACGACCACCAACACAAACACCAACAATATTAGCACGACCACCAACACAAACACCAACAATAACAGCACGACAACCACCAAGAGCAACAATAACAGCACGACCACCAACACAAACACCAACAATAACAGCACGACCACCAACACAAACACCAACAATAACAGCACGACCACCACCAACACCAACAATAACTTCACGACCACCAACACAAACACCAACAATATTAGCACGACCACCAACACAAACACCAACAATAACAGCACGACAACCACCAAGAGCAACAATAACAGCACGACCACCAACACAAACACCAACAATAACAGCACGACCACCAACACAAACACCAACAATAACAGCACGACCACCACCAAGACCAACAATAACAGCACGACCACCACCAAGACCAACAATAACAGCACGACCACCACCAAGACCAACAATAACAGCATAACTACAACCAAGACCAACAATAACAGCACGACCACCACCAAGACCAACAATAACAGCACGACCACCAACACAAACACCAACAATAACAGCACGACCACCAACACAAACACCAACAATAACATCACGACCACCACCAAGACCAACAATAACAGCACGACCACCACCAACACCAACAATAACAGCACGACCACCAACACAAACACCAACAATAACAGCACGACCACCAACACAAACACCAACAATAACATCACGACCACCACCAAGACCAACAATAACAGCACGACCACCACCAACACCAACAATAACAACACGACCACCACCAAGACCAACAAAAACAGCACGACCACCAACACAAACACCAACAATAACAGCACGACCACCAACACAAACACCAACAATAACAGCACGACCACCACCAAGACCAACAATAACAGCACGACCACCACCAAGACCAACAATAACAGCACGACCACCACCAAGACCAACAATAACAGCACGACCACCACCAAGACCAACAATAACAGCACGACCACCACCAAGACCCGTGTGTTGCCGGGGCCCATAAGGGAAGCAAAGAATAGCAACACTGTAGCCTACCACGCATGTCGTAAGAGGCGACTAAGGAGGTTGATAGTTCCGTCGCCCTGCTACTGAGTGAGTGCGTGGCGTGACACTGTGAGCTGTGAGTTTCGTGTGAAATACTTTTGAATCTGCCTGAGGTTCTTTGGAACGTGACTGCATGTTTGGAGTGATGGCAGATGGCTATGTTCCAGAGTTGACCGGTTTTTGCCTTATGCAGAAATGCGTGGCTGCTGGGCTTCTGGTTGACTGCCACTGCCATCAGCGATGAACTGTATTTTCGTGGACTGTGTGGGTGAACATCTAGGAAACATTCAGATAGGAAAATGACTGCCGATTCCATCAGAGATGAACAGGGTGTTTCGTGGGGGACTGGTATGTTGACATTCTGGTGGCGGCATTATGCACAGTCTATCTGTGCGGGCTGTTGTTTGTCGAGACTCCTGTCTTTTCCACTTTTCACATTGGGCAGTGGGGAGCATTTTGTGTGATATTTACTGGCACAGGAACGGAGCATAATGGGGACGACCCGTTGCTGTGAAGTTGGAACTGCGACTAACTAACTAACTAACTGACCAACAATAACAGCACGACCACCACCAAGACCAACAATAACAACACGACCACCAACACAAACACCAACAATAACAGCACGACCACCACCACAAACACCAACAATAACAGCACGACCACGAACACAAACACCAACAATAACAGCACGACCACCGCCAAGACCAACAATAGCAAGATCAACAATAACAGCACGACCACCAACACAAACACCAACAATAACAGCACGACCGCCAACACAAACACCAACAATAACAGCACGACCATCACCAAGAGCAACAATAACAGCACGACCACCAACACAAACACCAACCTTAACAGCACGACCACCAACACAAACACCAACAATAACAGCACGACCACCAACACAAACACCAACCTTAACAGCACGACCACCACCAAGACCAACAATAACAAGACCAACAATAACAGCACGACCACCAACAAGACCAACAATAACAGCACGACCACCACCAAGACCAACAATAACAAGACCAACAATAACAGCACGACCACCACCAAGACCAACAATAACAAGACCAACAATAACAGCACGACCAACACCAACAATAACAGCACGACTGCCACCACAAACACCAACAATAACAACACAACCACCACCAAGACCAACAATAACAAGACCAACAATAACAGCTCTACCACCAACACCAACAATAACAAGTCGACCACCACCAACACCAACAATAACAGCACGACCACCAACAATAACAACTCCACCAAAACCAACACCAACAATAAGAACACGACTGCCACCAAAAACACCAACAACAACAGAACAACCACCACTAAGACCAACAATAACAAGACCAACAATAACAGCACGAACACCACCAAGTCCAACAATAACAGCACGACCACAACCAAGATCAACAATAACAGTACGACAGCCACCAAGACCAACAATAACAGCTCTACCACCAACACCAACAATTACAGCACGACTACCACGAAGACCAACAATAACAGCACGACCACAACCAAGACCAACAATAACAGCACGACAGCCACTAAGACCAACAATAACAGCTCTACCACCAACACCAACAATAACAGCACGACTGCCACCAAGACCAACAATAACAGCACGACCACAACCAAGACCAACAATAACAGCTCTACCACCAACACCAACACCAAGACCAACAATAACAGCACGACTACAATCAAGACCAACAATAACATCACAACTACAACCAAGACCAACAATAACAGCACAACTACAACCAAGACCAACAATAACAGCACAATTACAACCAAGACCAACAATAACAGCAATACCGCCATCAAGACCAACAATAACAGCTCAACCACCACAACACCAACAATAACAGCACGACCGCCATCAATACCAACAATAACAGCTCAACCACCACAACACAAACAATAACAACCTGTCTGCCACCAACACCAACACCAACAATAACAGCTCGACCGCCACCAACACCAACAATAGCAACACAACTGCCACCAAGACCAACAATAACAAGTCCAACAATAACAGCATGACCACCACCAAGACCAACAATAACAGCACGACCACAACCAAGACCAACAATAACAGCTCAACCACCACAACACCAACAATAACAGCACGACCGCCATCAATACCAACAATAACAGCTCAACCACCACAACACAAACAATAACAACCTGACTGCCACCAACACCAACACCAAAAATAACAGCACGACCACCAACACAAACACCAACAATAACAGCACGACCACCACAAAGACCAACAATAACAGCACGACCACCACCAACACCAACAATAACTTCACGACCACCAACACAAACACCAACAATATTAGCACGACCACCAACACAAACACCAACAATAACAGCACGACAACCACCAAGAGCAATAATAACAGCACGACCACCAACACAAACACCAACAATAACAGCACGACCACCAACACAAACACCAACAATAACAGCACGACCACCACCAAGACCAACAATAAGAGCACGACCACCACCAAGACCAACAATAACAGCATAACTACAACCAAGACCAACAATAACCGCACGACCACCACCAAGACCAACAATAACAGCACGACCACCAACACAAACACCAACAATAACATCACGACCACCACCAAGACCAACAATAACAACACGACCACCACCAAGACCAACAATAACAGCACGACCACCACCAAGACCCGTGTGTTGCCGGGGCCTATAAATAAGGGAAGCAAAGAATAGCAACACTGTAGCCTACCACGCATGTCGTAAGAGGCGACTAAGGAGGTTGATAGTTCCGTCGCCCTGCTACTGAGTGAGTGCGTGGCGTGACACTGTGAGCTGTGAGTTTCGTGTGAAATACTTTTGAATCTGCCTGAGGTTCTTTGGAACGGGACTGCATGTTTGGAGTGATGGCAGATGGCTATGTTCCAGAGTTGACCGGTTTTTGCCTTATGCAGAAATGCGTGGCTGCTGGGCTTCTGGTTGACTGCCACTGCCATCAGAGATGAACTGTATTTTCGTGGACTGTGTGGGTGAACATCTAGGAAACATTCAGATAGGAAAATGACTGCCGATTCCATCAGAGATGAACAGGGTGTTTCGTGGGGGACTGGTATGTTGACATTCTGGTGGCGGCATTATGCACAGTCTATCTGTGCGGGCTGTTGTTTGTCGAGACTCCTGTCTTTTCCACTTTTCACATTGGGCAATGGGGAGCATTTTGTGTGATATTTACTGGCACAGGAACGGAGCATAATGGGGACGACCCGTTGCTGTGAAGTTGGAACTGCGACTAACTAACTAACTAACTGACCAACAATAACAGCACGACCACCACCAAGACCAACAATAACAACACGACCACCAACACAAACACCAACAATAACAGCACGACCACCACCACAAACACCAACAATAACAGCACGACCACGAACACAAACACCAACAATAACAGCACGACCACCGCCAAGACCAACAATAGCAAGACCAACAATAACAGCACGACCACCAACACAAACACCAACAATAACAGCACGACCGCCAACACAAACACCAACAATAACAGCACGACCATCACCAAGAGCAACAATAACAGCACGACTACCAACACCAACACCAACAATACCAGCACGACCACCAACAAGACCAACAATAACAGCACGATCACCAACACACACACCAACAATAACAGCACGACCAACAACACAAACACCAACAATAACAGCACGACCACCAACACACACACCAACAATAACAGCACGACCATCAACACAAACACCAACAATAACAGCACGACCACCAACACAAACACCAAAATTAACAGCACGACCACCACCAAGAACAACAATAACCGCTCGAACACCACCAAGTCCAACAATAACAGCTCGACCACCACGAAGAACAACAATAACCGCTCGACCACCACAAACACCAACAATAACAGCACGACCAACAACATAAACAACAACAATAACAGCACGACCACCAACACAAACACCAACAATAACAGCACGACCACGAACACAAACACCAACCTTAACAGCACGACCACCAACACAAACACCAACAATAACAGCCCGACCACCAACACAAACACCAACCTTAACAGCACGACCACCACCAAGACCAACAATAACAAGACCAAAAATAACAGCACGACCACCAACAAGACCAACAATAACAGCACGACCACCACCAAGACCAACAATAACAAGACCAACAATAACAGCACGACCAACACCAACAATAACAGCACGACTGCCACCACAAACACCAACAATAACAACACAACCACCACCAAGACCAACAATAACAAGACCAACAATAACAGCTCTACCACCAACACCAACAATAACAACTCGACCACGAACAACACCAACAATAACAGCACGACCACCAACAATAACAACTCCACCAAAACCAACACCAACAATAAGAACACGACTGCCACCAAAAACACCAACAACAACAGAACAACCACCACTAAGACCAACAATAACAAGACCAACAATAACAGCACGAACACCACCAAGTCCAACAATAACAGCACGACCACAACCAAGATCAACAATAACAGTACGACAGCCACCAAGACCAACAATAACAGCTCTACCACCAACACCAACAATAACAGCACGACTGCCACGAAGACCAACAATAACAGCACGACCACAACCAAGACCAACAATAACAGCACGACAGCCACTAAGACCAACAATAACAGCTCTACTACCAACACCAACAATAACAGCACGACTGCCACCAAGACCAACAATAACAGCACGACTACAACCAAGACCAACAATAACAGCACGACAGCCACTAAGACCAACAATAACAGCTCTACCACCAACACCAACAATAACAGCACGACTGCCACCAAGACCAACAATAACAGCACGCCCACAACAAGACCAACAATAACAGCTCTACCACCAACACCAACACCAAGACCAACAATAACAGCACGACCACAATCAAGACCAACAATAACAGCACAACTACAACCAAGACCAACAATAACAGCACAACTACAACCAAGACCAACAATAACAGCACAATTACAACCAAGACCAACAATAACAGCAATACGGCCATCAAGACCAACAATAACAGCTCAACCACCACAACACCAACAATAACAGCTCGACTGCCACCAACACCAACACCAACAATAACAGCATGACCACCACCAATACCAACAATAACAGCATGACCACCACCAATACCAACAATAACAGCGCGACACCACCAACACCAACAATAACAAGAACAACAATAATTAGACTAACAATAACAGTACGACCACCAACAACACCAACAATAACAAGACCAACAGTAACTGCACAACCACCATCAAGTCCAACAATAACAAGACGAACAATAACTGCACATGCACCACCAAGTCCAACAATAACAGTACGACCACCACCACCACCAACACCAACAGTACCAATACCAACAATAAAACACGACCACTACCAAGACCAACAATAACAATACAGCGACCACCAAGACCAATAATAACAGCACCAACAATAACAGCACGACCACAACCAACACCAATAATACAAGCACCAGTAACGACAATAATGACAGCAACAGCTTGTGGTTCCAAGTCGTTGACTAATGCATTTACAATCATATTACCGTGTGGTCTGTGGCCAGCTCATTTCTATTTCAACATCTTAAAACTAGATATAGGAATGTGGATAAGTAATGGCATGTGAAACCTGAGCACTTATAAGAATATACGGGGTGCTGTAACATCAGACATAAATTATCGTTTGTGTTTGTTTACAAGCTCCTGATTTTCTTTGATGACAAAATGCCTGTTATATTACCGGGAAGCGACTCTGGGGGGACAAATTGCTTGTTTGGTTCAGCGTGAATAATAATTGGGGAAGTTAGCAGTAGAATCACGTTCCTACAACAAGGACACCTAGAATAGCACATGTCAAAGTGAACTAGACACGCTTGACTATTACATAAATTAACGTAATACACGTTAAATTATTTGGGTTCTTTAATAACAGCGGGATGGGAGATGAATTAAGGAGGTTACGCCGATTATGAGGAGCGGTGGCCCGGCGGCTGGAATGGCGGGCTCTCCTTAAGGTGGACAGATATGATGACTAACGTCACGCGGCAAGGTATAAGAATACATATCATAGTCATCATCATCATCATCATCATCACCATCATCATCATCATCATCATCATCATGTGCCATGCCGATAAGCGCCGGAGGTCATGTTTCGCCATCTCACACTATCGTCAATGTCGTGGATCAGCTCTGTGTTCATGTCTCGACCATATCATGTGGCTATAGACATCCTGGTAAATACATCTCTACCTTCCCCTTGTTCTTTTTACCCTCAGTATTGCCAGATGTCACCATGCTCTCTAATTAATTTCTTCTCATAACATGTCCAAAACATTTTGACAGTCTACGTCTAATTTCTAGTTTACGGTTTTCATTTGTTTGCTGTAGGATTCGATCATTGGTTTTTCTGTCTGCCCATGGTGTTCTTTGCATTTTCGTCAGAAATCACATTTCCATAGCCATCAGATGTTTTTCAGCTTGTCTGTTCATTGTCCACGCTTCACATCTATACTATAGTTCAGGTTCTATATAGCTTTTCAACACTCTTTTTCTCGTTGCAATTGACATTATTTTATTGCTCAGTATGTTTTCCATGTTGTGAAAGGCTACCTTCGCAATGGCGGTTCTTGTTCTAACCTTTCCAAGACACACCCCAGCAGATGTATGCCTGCTCTGAAATAGTACTTTGATGGACATTCAGAAACGGCGAGGGACGACGGCATACATGTTATTTTTATAAGTTTTTTGCTACATTTCAATTCCTTATTATTTCCTCGGTTCCCTGCATCAGATCAACGACTTTCAAATAATTCACTTTCAGATAAATCATTGGCACCTTGCCGTCTTGACAGACGATAGTTTGTGCTTTAAAAAGGCATAATAACTTTTAACTATGGCGGTAGCGAATGTGACTGATAAGGCCAATTTGCGCTGTAAATGTCCGTTCACAGTGGGTGCATGTGAACACGTGGTCATTTCCACCATCATGCACCATCTTACGTCTCAAACGCTTGGTGTGTGACTTTTCTGCAATAATTTTCTCCTTTGACTTTATTCCATTTCTGATATTTGCCCTCCATGCAACACGTTCAGCGGCGACTTGCTCCCAATGTGCATTATCAATGCCTGTATCAATCATGTCCCGCTTACACACATCTTTGTATCGTAGTAGAGGCCGACCCTGAGATCTCTTACCCATCTGTAATTCACCAAAAAAGATATCCTTTGGTATTCTACCTTCATCCATCCTCCTAAGATGTCCTATCCATCTAAGTCTACGAAGACTGAGCATGGAATAAACTGTCACACAACCTGATCTTTCCAATACTTCAGTATTTGTGATTTTGTCTTGCCACTTAATACCAAGAATTCTTCGCAGACACCGCATACGAAAGCTGTTTAAATTGTTCTCTTGGTGTGAGTAAGTTGTCCTGGTTTCACTGCCATAGAGAAGAGTACTAAGGACACAGGCTTGATAGACAAGGACTTTTGTTTTGGCAGTAAGCTTCCTGTTCTCCCAGACTCTTTTTCTTAACCTGTTCATTGTTGTTGCTGCCTTACCAATCCGGATGTTGATTTCCTGATCTAGGGATAATTTGCTATTTACCACTGATCCTAGATATGTAAAATGGTCTACTATCTCTAGTTCGGCGTCGTCAATAAAGATTGATGGTACCCCATGTGCACATTGTGACATAATCTGTGTCTTCTTTTTGCTAATTGTTAAACCAAATTCAGAACAAGCATTGGAGAATGCAGATAGTAGACATTGCAATTCTTCCTCAGAGTGGGTCGTAAACTGCAGCATCATCTGCAAAAAGCAACTCTCTGATCAGTACCCTCCTAATTTTGGTCTTAGCCTTCAATCTCTGAGCATTGTAGAGGCCGCCATCTGAGCGTGAGTGAATGTATATACCACCATCGTGATCACGAAATGCATATTTCAGTAGAAGTGAAAAGTATATTCCAAAGAGGGTGGGAGCTAGTACACAACCTTGCTTAACTCCACTCTTGATTTCAAATTCTTCAGAAGTTGCACCATCAAACTTGATTATACCCTTCATGCCTGTGTGGAACGATTCCACAATGGACAGAAGAGTTGGTGGGCAGCCAATCTTCTTTAGTGCCTTGAACAGACCCTCACGACTGACCAAATCAAATGCCTTTGTGAGGTCGATGAAGGCAATAAACAGTGGTTGATTCTGTTCACGGCATTTTTCTTGCATTTGTCGCAATGAGAATATCATATCAGTGGTAGACCGGTTCTGTCGAAAGCCACACTGTGATTCGGGGTAGACTTGATCTCCTAGGACTTGAAGTCTGCGCAGAACAATTCTGGCAAATACTTTTCCAACAATACACAGAAGTGAGATACCCCTATAGTTGTTGCAGTCGCTCCGATCGCCCTTGTTCTTGTACAGTGTTATGATGCTTGAATCTTTGAAATCCTGTGGGACTTGTCCTTCACGCCAGCATAGCTCTATTAGCTGGTGGATCTGTATAGTGAGTGTGTCTTGCCCACTCCTGATAACCTCTATTGGAATCCCATCCTTACCTGGAGCCTTGCCAGATGCAAGTTCATTTATAGCACACTTAACTTCTGTTATGGTGGGAAGTGTGTCCAGGTGGTCAAGAGTTGGTAGAGCCTCTATGGCGTTGAGGACATTATCCGCTAGTTTGGTCTCACTTGAGTAAAGCTCCAAATAGTGCTCTACCCATCTGTCCATCTGCTGTTTCTTATCAGTGATGACTTCTCCAGTCAAGGTTTTCAATGGTGCACTTCTTTTGATCACTGGACCACAGGCTTTCTTTATTCCTTCATACATGCTTCTTATGTCTCCGCTAGTTTGGTCTCACTTGAGTAAAGCTCCAAATAGTGCTCTACCCATCTGTCCATCTGCTGTTTCTTATCAGTGATGACTTCTCCAGTCAAGGTTTTCAATGGTGCACTTCTTTTGATCACTGGACCACAGGCTTTCTTTATTCCTTCATACATGCTTCTTATGTCTCCCTTATCACTTGCGATTTGAATGGACTCACATAACTTGATCCAATAATCATTTGCACACTGCCTGGCAGCCTTTTGCACATCCTTCCTAGCTTGCCTTAGCTCACTCAGAGTGTTACGCGTTGGTCTTTCCTTGTTTCTTAAGAGAGCTTTCTTCTTCTTATCAATCAAGGGCTGCAGAGTCTCGCTGTTGGCCGCAAACCAGTCCTGCCTCTTATGATCCACAGTGCCGTAAACCCTTACGGCATTTGTACAAAGAGTTTCCTTAATTTGACCCCACTTTTCATTTACTGTACAATTTTCTGGTGTATCAGTGAAAGCGTCTTCAAGTTGCTGTTGAAACTGAAAGCACTTTTCAGGATCATGAGTGTTAATAATATTAATCCTGGGGCTAGATTTGTGTTTAGCTGTGTAGATTTTCTTTGGTCTCAGTCTAACCCTTGCAACAACCAAAGAATGATCCGTATCACAGTCAGCACTGTGGTAACTACGAGTCAATGATATATGGTTCAGATGTTGTCTCCGTGTGATGATGAAGTCCAGCTGGTGCCAATGGCCGGATCTTGGATGTTTCCATGTGACCTTATGCATCTCTTTTGTTTTAAAAAAAGAGTTTGTAATACATAGGTGATTACTGGTGCAATGCTCCAGCAGCCTTTGCCCATTTTCATTCATGCGACCGATGTTGTATTTTCCAAGGCACACTGGCCATGAACTCGAGTCCTTGCCCACACGAGCATTGAAATCACCGAGCATATAAATGTAGTCGGATTTTGGAACTGCCTTGATCACAGAGTCTAACTCCTCATAGAACAAATCCTTCACATCATCAGAGGAATCGAGTGTCGGTGCATTTGCAGTAATAATGGTGGCAAACCCACAAGAGGTTGCCAAGCGCAGGGATAATAGTCTTTCATTTCCTCCTGCTGGAATTTCAATCATTCCCAGTAGCGAATTCTTCACTGCAAAGCCCACACCGTGTTGCCTTTTTTCTGCCTGCCCTTTACCCTTCCAGAAAAAGGTGTAGTTGATTTCCCTGAGTGACCCTTCCTCAGCGAGGCGAGTCTCCTGCAGGCCAGCAATATCAATGTTAAGACGATTGAGTTCGGCATCAATCACAGCCGTTTTTCTCACATCGTCAATATTGGTCAAGTCAGTGGAAAATCCTGGACACATGGTTCTCACGTTCCAGGTTGCAAGCCGTAGCTTGAGGTTTCTATTTATATTTTTGTTTGTACCTGGTGCATTGGTTTTACAGCCTGCGATTCAGATTTTGTCCTAGCCCCAAGCACCCATTGAAGCTGGCAGACTGTGGCGGATCAGCACCCAATTGGCTGGGGGCTGCCCAGCTTGAGGCGGGCGGTAGCTGATCAGTGACACCTATAGGTGTTTCCCACCGTCAGAGGCAACGCGTGGCGCCCCATGTCTACGCCAACTGACAAGGACTTATAACCCGTAACAGTTGCCTCTCGCTTTGATTCCGAGACCAGTTAAGACCAGGGATGGAGTTATTGCCTCTCCATAGCACAAAGCCTGGGCTAAAATATAGAGATCATGTGTTGCCCATGCAGCATGATCCCTCTCTCGGCCTGCCTAGTTCACTCCAGAGGAAAGGTAACACTTCTACATCTGGAACAAGACAAGCTGCAGAAGCTGCCGGATCAGCAAAGCAATGCTCTAACTGTCCGCCTGTCGGAGCTTCGATCCTAGACCAGTCGCCAACCAAGGCTTAGGGCCTGGTCTGCCCTGCCATGACAATTTTGTCTTTAGCTTGCATTTCCTCGCACCAGGGTAAGGCTTGTACCCTCCCAATTGCGCTCTTCCGCCCGAAGCCGTTGGCACAATGTGGGGTGTCGGGTTTGGTAAGCGCCGCCCAACGTTCGGCGCTAACAGAAACCAGGTAGTACCGTCTACTGTTATACGGTAGCTCAGTCATATCTGACTAAGACCTGACTTCAGATAAATAGCTTTCAAATAATTATCTCTTAAATGCTTCAAGTTCATGCATTTAGCTTCCAAATACTTCACGTTTGAGTACTTCGCTCTCAAACATTTCACTTTCAGGTACTTAAAATTCAGACAGTTCAATTTCAAATGCAACACACACGAATACCTCAACCTAAAACATTTACACTTCAAGTACTTCATTTTCGGTTACGTCACTTTAAAACTTTCCAGTTTCAAAAGCATCACATTCTGAACCCTATGCTGACATTCGAACTACGCAACCACACGCCCGTATATCCCCGAACTGAAATCTCGCGAATTACTTATTCCTTGTCTCTAACTAAATAGCAAAGGTAGCCTTTTGCAAGATGAAAAACATACTGACCAATAAAAAGATATCAATTGAGTCGAGAATAAGAGTGTTGAAGTGCTACATAGAACTTGTACTTTTATATGAATGTGAAGCTTGGACAATGAGCAGACAAGCTGAAAAACATCTGATAGCTGTGGAAATGTATCTGAGAAAAATGCAAAGAATACCATGGACAGACAGAAAAACCAATGAACAAGTCCTTCAAGAAACAAATGAAGATCGTAAACTGATTAGAGACATTAGATGTAGACAGTCAAAATATGTTGGGCATGTTATGAGAAGAAATGAATTGGAGAACTTGGTGATAACTGGCAAGATCGAAGGGAAGAGACCAAAGGGAAGACCAAGAAGTAAATATCTGGATGGCTTGGCCACGTGGCATGGTGGAGACAGAAACACGGAGCTGATCCACGACTCTGGTGATCGAGTGAGATGGCAAAACATGACCGCCCACGCTTATCGGCATGGCACATGATGGATGGATGGTCCCTAACTTGATTAAATACTTTAGTCGTAATTTCCTCTCTCCGTCATATGTACCCGTGTTTATACATCCACATTTCTGTATTTTATTTTAATATACTGCCATTATAGTACCTTGCGGTGTGTGGCCGGGGGGGGGGGGAAGAGGGGACTTAAGCCTGAGGAATTAAGGCAGCCTGGCTAGTGCAGTGGCCGCGAACTGTGCAGGTTAGAGTTTTCTATTTGCCCGCGACAGAAAAAAACTCCACGCCTTACTGAGGATTCGAACATGGATCTCCCGAAAGAGAATCCGGTAATCTAGCCACTCGGTCAATTCCACATTTCAAACTGATAAAATACATATCTAGCCAATATATATAAAAGCACTTTTAATCAACCGCTACAGCTGCACCGAGTGTCATGTAATCGTGAGGAACGCCTATCTTCTCACAAAGTCACAAGTTCCGTTATCGTTTGTTGTCTTGTCAGCTGACAAGAGAACATAGCTAATTATAGCCACTCCCGTTAGTCGGTGTAGGGTTGGGGAAATTGACTGTTACAACACAGCACGGTCAAAATAGAGTGCCTTCTTAGCGTATACAGGGGTATTATTGTTACTACTACTACTACTACTACTACTACTACTACTATTTCTTCCTTTGCTACTACTACTGGTCACGTGACAGTACATTTACATGATGGCAGTTAACGAAAGAGGAGCCATCGTCAGGTCAGTGACTAGTGGGCTGGCATGCCCACCTGGTGGTTATGGGTGCGAATCTCCATCGCCGCGGATTATTACACTTGACCTGAGCTTTTAGGACGATCCTGCCTACAATGGAGGGCGGGGGGGGGGGGGGGTACTACGTAATATCTTGGGTGGGAAGCAAAGGTGGCCGGTAATTTTTTGTTTGTTTCGCTCGCTCGCTTTGAACTCAAGCGTAGCCCGTACACACTATTTATAGTAATGATGGACTGAATTTTGCGTTTGGGTTAGCTTTCGTTATTAACAGTGTCCCTCGCTATCAGGAGAACCCACTTCAACTTCAGAGGTACTTGTAATTTACGTCCCCAAGTCAAGGACGACAGGTCAACATTTTACTTCAGCTGTCCGGTGTAGGGGTTGAACCGTTTACCTCGGCATCAGCACACCGGCTGTTTAAGAAATGCGTTCTTATCGATTCGGCCATGCGGACCTGCGGTAGCCGGTATGATACTGACCACAATATCCACCAAGCATCCACTGGTCTAAAATACAGGATGTATTTTTAATGACTGTGCAGTGTTTGAAAATATTGCCGGTCCAAGTTTTGTATTTAGATATTATGTTGCATGAATTTTCCAGAGAGTGAATACACAACTTGGACCGGAAATATTTTCAAACACTGCACAATCATTAAAAATACACCCTGTATATGTCAATCATGATATGCTCACTGGGCCGGCGTGTAGCAGTGTCCTTAATTGAATTACTAATGACAGACACCACCAGAGACTACCCGACAGAAGTGAACTCTTGGTTGATAGACTATTATCATCATAACCCAATGCCTTGCCGGCTGGCGTGGACTATCATGACTCTCTACAAATTACGATCTCCGACGTCAAGGATCATTTCGTGTGTTGACTCCCTTTCGTGCCATGACACAAGACTGTCAAGAATCTTCTCACGCTGTCTTCCACTATCTCTCTATCCAAAAATCTGTCCCTTTGTCACATGTTCCAGTTTTTGTCTTCTCATAACATGCCCCCCCCCCCCCCCCAAAAAAAAAAAAAAAACGATGACTGCCTCTTTCTGATGTTAATGACCTTATATTTAACTAGCGCTGTGGCTGTACGCAGTCCCGCAAACCGCGTTCAAAACAAGCTGCAGGTGATGTAAACGCAGACCGCCTTGCGTTGGTTTTCATAACAATATCTCGTTCAGAAAGCAACGGTAAACGACTGAACGTAAACTTGACAAGAAATCACAAACAGTTGAAACAGCCTTAAGAAATTGATGAAATTGACTGCGAAGTCCAGTAAAGGATTTGCATCTAATTGAACTTATATGGCATTTGACTATGCAGAACATGAAGAACTTTAGAAGATAACGAAAGACATCGTCTCCCACAAACACTTAAATCGGATCATAAAAGCATTCTTATGGTAAAGGTAGTTATAGAGCAGATACGCCTTTGTGAAGTGTTAGGCCTTCACAGTGTATAGGTCGCAATATTTGTAGTGGTGTGGTCAGTTCTCTTCATGCGGCCTTTCCTTCAGAGACAATTTTCTGACAATTCTGAAACGTGTCTTGTACCCGTGATTATGAGGCGTGGGTCTTACTGGTCGGAACAAGATAATCCTGCTTTTGTTCAGGATCAAACCAGGGCCATTGTCTCCCAAGGGCAGGTGTAAGGTCTCTAGAATAAATAAACTAAACACTCTACGATAAATATAAGGCCGCCAAGAGGAAATCTGATGATATAACAGATGAGTTTGATATAGGACCCTGAGTCAGATAGGTTTTTTTTTTTGTCCCCTTATCTGTTTAACTTATCTACCGAACAAATTATAGGGAAAGTTACATACAAGTGAGCAACATTGTCCCCTTTTAATCGGAGAAAAGGGAATCCTGGAAGCTCGATATCATGACAGTTCAGTATCCTGATAGCACATTATCCTGACAGCAGAGTATTAATATCAAGAACAGAAATGGAAACCGAGAAACTAATAAAGTCACTGCAAGAGCGAAATGAAAAGCCACATTTATATCAGTGCATCAAGAACCAAAAAATAATGACAACTGATGAAGCACATATAAGATATATAAGAGGATATGTGTGTCTTCTTCAATGCCGACAATGCCGTGCAGCTTTGGTCATCCCATCCGTCCGTTTACTGTCATGTATTTCTGATACGAATGTTTCCACGTGACAAGATGTCTGATTATTTTGGTCTCTCTTCACGAACCATTATAGGAATCTTAAAATAAAATATTAAAACTTACAAAACCTTATGCTACAAAATCTGTTTTATGGTTTCACCATTACCGCTTGGTTAGCACCCGCTCTGTGGCGAAGTGCGTAAGCCGTGTGCCTCGCTTTCTGGAGGTCGTCGGTTCAAACCACTAGAAGCACCAATAAGATCACAAGTTGAATTGTTCTGGATATTTCTAGGGGTCATCGCTGAAGTTACGGAGTTCTTGGGTTGTGCAGTGCGCTCGGCAAGCGACATGATGTTCTGCCTAGAGAAATACGAGCCCGATGGGGTAACATTCGGTACAATGAAGTCAACCCTCTAGACCAGTGGTTCTCGACCTTTTTTGGCCCATGCCCCCGCCTTTTACCATATGTTCATAACGTCATTCCCCCCTCCCCCTACGAACTTCTTCCCTATAAATTCCCCCCCCCCCCCACCCTTACACAGTATACATAAAAATTGAAACTAAATTTAATAACACATACTAGAACACGTCTAGACATCTACATAAAACGTGATTTGTAGATTTACTTACGTTATAAAACGAACTTCATTAGGGCGAGAAGTACAGAACCGTAAAATAGAGAGGGAAAAACAATATCAAGTAACTGGTTCTTGTATTAATGCGATATTGAAATAATCTAAATTCCCTCCCCTGGAAACCCTAAAATTACCCCCTGGGGGAGGGGGGGGGGAAATTCCCCACCGGTTGAGAACCACTGCTCTACACTTTAGTATTCAATGCCAGGTTTTGGCAATTTAGGTTGACTGCTCCAGGACGCTGGGAATGCGTTGACTAAAATTACCAGAAGAACAGCTCTGCATACATTAAGCAGGTACAATCGTTGTGAACTGGAGCAGATAAAACTACTGCCTGGGCATGCGGGTGTACAAGGAAATGCGCAAAGTGACAGTCTTGCGGGTAAGGCTACTGTGGAGGGCGAACGAGCCATAAACCAGACTTATATACTGAATGCTCAACGAGAAGTAAATCGTTTGCGGGAACCAAGCAATGACTGTGAATTTACAACCATGGTCAGACTGCGAGACAGCAAGTTAAAAGAGCTTGGCCAAACAAAAACACTATGCAGGAAGCCAAAGAAGATTAATAAACCAACACAGAACTGGTGTTAGCCGTTTCACAATGCGCGGTTTAGTGAGGAGGTGATCCGAGCACTTATGTACTGAATGGTTCGATGTGCAATGATGATGATCTGTCGACTGACTGACTGACTGACTGACTGACAGATAAAGCAACAAGATTATTGTGTTACGGTTAATTGCATGTCCTTTAAGGACGTCACAATCAACCCTGCATTCATTGGAAATTTGTAATTTATACAGCAGTTTATTGTAATTTTATTGCCATTGCTTTCTGAACAGCTGACGCTCAAGGCATTGTGGAAATCAGCGCAAAGTGATATTCTTCCATATCGCTTGTGGTTGACTTCCATCCCAGAATGTAGAGATTGTGAACCGCGTTCACAACCCCTAAATGTGAGACACCGACTAGAGGACTAAGGGCATGCATACATTCGTGTGGCATCATCATCAAGTGCCAAGCAATCTGGCGTAGGCGTTCATGTCTCTTCATATATCTAGGTCTTCAGTGTTCTGGATCAACTCTGCTGCTGATATTCCTCCATGCCACCATCTGAATTCACCCAGCATCATTTCTCTTGGTCTGCCGTTGCCTCTGTTCCCCTGGATCTTTCCAATCGTCACGATGTTCGCCATTGCCTCTCTTCTCATCTGTCAGCGTCTAGGGGATATTAGAAGATGAAGGGTTCAAGACAGGTAGATAGTACGAGCATAGATGAGACATAAACACATGAGTCAATGAGATATGATTTATTACTTCATGATCTACTCATACAATAATGTCTCAACTATCGTTACAACGTTAGTTCTCGCACTATTTAATAATAAAGCAATACTGTAGCAATGCAATACGTTATGATACAAGACACTACGCTCACGTAGCACAGCCACACACACAAGCACAAGTCAAACGGCTCAGCTATTCAATGGCCCTGAAGTCCTATGTATAGTCTATCCTGTGACACTCTCAGTCACGCATCCTCTCTCTCTGTCATGTCTAAAGCCCGTCTGGCTTCTCCTCGACTGCCCGGTGGTCACGAGGTATCTGCATCTCGTGCAGCCCTTGGGAAGTCAGGTGTCTCGCCTACGCCTGGTTGAGGCTAGGCGTATTGCGTACTTCTATTCAAGGTGACACTGTCTTTCACGGGTACAGTCCTGTCTTCAGCATCTAGACTGTTCTCCTTCCCCCGTACTCACCTCATGTCCCTATTTCTATCGTCTGTCCTCTTCTCTGTCCCCTATAGGACCTTGACATCATCACATGACCAAAGAAAATGACAGTATGCGGGTGTGTAATCTAGCAATTTAACTCATCAACATGGAAGACTGTATTCGTCTTCGAATGCAAATGCTACAGAAGAATATTACCCTATTAATTCACACAGACGAGAACCAATATATCCAGCAAGAACTCTGTATTAAAGAAGCTTCGTTAAAAAACAAATACCGCAGAGAATCATGAAATTGGTTGAGCCTATAAAAATAAAGATCAACATGTCTGGAAATGATAATTATTGAGAGAAGCACAGAAAATGAAGAAAAGAACGTAGAACAATTGGAGAACTTAGTAACAACTGGCAAGATCGAAGGAAACAGCCCAAGGGGAAGACCGAGAAATAAGTACCTGGATGGCTTGGCCACATGGCATGGTTGAGACAGGAACACCATGATTGATTGATTGATCAATTTTGAACTTAATATAAATTGTACATATCACATCAATAAAGGTAGGACATGTGGTTTATGACAGAGAGAAATATCGATAGAACGTTGCGCGCTCTCGCGCGCGCGCGTGTGTGAGTGTGTGTGAGGGTGGGGGTGTCCTGCAAGGGACATGCCCATGGATGATTATTACAGCTGCTTCTTCTACTACTACTACTACTACTACTACTACTACTACTACTACTACTACTACTACTACTACTACTACTACTACTACTACTACTACTACTACTACTACTACTACTACTACTACTACTACTACTACTACTACTACTACTACTACTACTACTACTACTACTACTACTACTACTATTACCACCACTACCACTACTACTACTGCTACTACTGTTGTTTGTCCATCAAGAATGATGATGACCATTCATTTCATCCAGTGGGGTTGAAAGTATGGAGCCGTGAGTTCTAAAATGGCTGACAAGGCCTATTTTTGCTCGAAATGTTCTTTGACAATGCGGGCAAAGAATGCTTGACATTTCCAGGAGGAGGATCTCCTGAAGAGGTTTTTCTGTCCAGCCTTTTCTTCACAGCTCTTGCAGTCCTGGTTGCTTCACAAGTGACTGCACCCTTATGTAATGATGTACGCCAAGAATTACGGTCTTTAGTAGCAGTCCCCCAGGTGTCAGGATGAATTCCAAAAGTTTTCAGTGAGACTTTCAGAGTGTCTTTAAAATGTTTCCTCTGGCCGCTTTGGGAGCGTTTATCACAACGCAGCACGCCGTAAAAAAAATGTTTTTTAGGGAGCCTGTGATCTGGCATACGAGTTAAGTGATCAGCCCAGCGAATATGATTTTTCATTAGTAGAGTGTGGATACTGGACATGGATGTTCTTTCTAGAATTTCCGTGTCTGGGATCTTGTCTTGCCATTTAATCTTCAATAGCTTCCTCAGGCAGACTGTGTGGAAGTAGTTTAATTTCCTAGCATGTCGCTGGTAAACAGTCAATGTTTCACAAGCATATAGCAGTGTGTATAATGCAACTGCTTTATATACTTTCAGCTTTGTTTGCAGGCTTATTCCATTTCGGATCCATACATTCTTGTACAGTCTGCCAAAGGCCGCGCTGGCCTTGGAAATTCTTGTATTCACTTCGTCATCAATTGTGGCAGTTTGTGACACGGCGCTGCCAAGATCGGTGAATTTGTCCACAACACTTAGTCTAACCCCCCCCCCCTCCCCTCTCTCTCTCTCTCTCTCTCTCTCGCTCTCTCTCTCTCTCCCCCCCTCTCTCTCTCTTCTTACATATACTTTGCACATGCCCACATACACTGGCATTTTGTCTGTTGAGGCGTGTCTATGTATATATGCGCGTTCACGCATATCAGTCCACCCAAACTTTAAGACTCACCCCTATAATAACACAATGGGGTTTTGGTTAGTACCACCCTCAACCTTGCGCGCCTCGTACTTTCACTGGTACATCCACTGTGATTGCTCAGATACCCTTGCCAGACTAGCTGCCGTCCTCCTGCCCCGTCCCCTTCCTTCCATGTGCTCACTGAACCGTAACACCCGGCACCGGGTATCAGAATACATTGGAAATTTTCTTAGTCACCTACAGATCCGAACGGTGAGGTGAGTATGAACGTTTTCTCTATTAACATTTTTTCAATTAAACATTTTCTTCAACTAACATTCTTTTCAATTAAAATTATTTTCAATTCTCATTTTCTCTTCATTGCTTCAATTTTTCCATGCTTTTGTTCTTCTCGCCCTGTCGTCACCTTCTGATGTAGTCACAGGAGATCTCCTTGACTGTATGTTGTGTTTGTGAATGTGTTTGTTTGCCGATGAAGGCTAATCGCCGCAACGTTCTGTATGTGTCTTAACTCTGTTATGTAAAGCTGCACTACTTTGTGTCATTTTATATTGTTTACACTTTCACAGCTTTACCGCAGTTCCACCAAATTTTATACCTTGATATTCGGCACGGTGTGATTATTTCCTGGAGCTGGCTGGTACATTACTAGTCTTCTCCAAGTTGATATTGAGCCCAAAGTTGGCACAGACATATGAGAAAGCTGAAACATTGTGTTGCATGTCTGCTTCTGAGTTGTCATATAGAGCGCAATCATCAGCAAACAGCAGTTCTCTGACGGTGTCGCTGTTAGTTTTGGTTTTGGCTTTCAGTCTTCTGAGATTGAACAACTTTCCATCCATGCTGTAGTTGATGTCTATTCCAATATCACTGTTCTCGAAGGCATTCGTCAGCATAGCTTAAAACATAAGGCTAAACAGTTTTGGTGCCAGGACACATCCTTGCTTCACTCCATTGGTGACAGGAAAGGGCTGAGACAGTTCACCATTTTCCTGTACTCTTGCCTGCATACCATCATGAAATAGCCGCACTATTTCGAGAAACTTTTGTGATAGCCATATTTCGCCATAATCTACCACAGTCCTTCTCTGCTGACTGACTGTATCAAAAGCCTTGGTAAGGTCAATGAAAGTGGAGAACATTTCAGAATTCTGTTCCTGACATTTCTCTTGCAGCTGCCTTGTAGCGAAAATCATGTCAACAGTTCCTCGTTCTTTTCTGAAGCCACACTGACTCTCAGGAAGAAGACCTTGATCGAGGTGGGCCGTGGGGCGATTGAGAAGAATTCTGGCGGGTATCTTCCACATCATACACGATAGCGGGTTCTTGCTTCTGGATTATCGTTGTTGTTGTTGTTGTTGTTGTTGTTGTTGTTGGTGTTGGTGTTGGTAGTGGTGGTGGTGGTGGTGGTGGTGTTGTTGTCTTTGTTATTGTTGTCGTCGTTGTTGTTATTGTTGTTGTAGGTGGTGATGGTGGTGGTGGTGGTGGCGTTGTTGTCTTTGTTATTGGTGTTATTATCGTCGTCGTTGTTGTTATTGCTGTTGTTGGTGGTGATGGTGGTGGTTGTGGCGTTGTTGTCGTTGTTATTGTTGTTATTGTTGTTGTTGCTGCTGTCGTCGTCGTCGTAGTCGTCGTTGCTGTTGTTGTTGTTGTTGTTGTTATTAGTGATGGTGGTGGTGTTGTTGTTGTCGTTGTTATTGTTGTTGTTATTGGTTGTTTGTTTGTTGTTGTTGGTGTTGTTGCTGTGTTTGTTGTTGTTGGTGTTGGTGGTGGTGGTAGTGTTGTTGTTGTTGTTGTTGTTGTTGTTTGTTTGTTTGTTTGTTTGTTGTTGTTGAAACTCCCGCTGTGATGTGTATTGTCTGTCCTTCACATATTCTTGGCCACGGCGACAAAGCTATAGTGCTAGGTTCCATTCCTCATCTGATTTTTTCTTCCCAGACAAATCCCCCCTCCCCTAAAAAGCTATGGGTATTGCTTGGTAGCCATGTTTATCAGACTATATTAGATGGACGCCAGAGCCGTACTGGTGGGGGGAAATATGATCCTGCATCTGCTGAGGATTTAACCGGAACCACCTTCCGGTTAGTTACCAGGTAACCACTATGCTACAGCAGAACCGGATTGGGTATAGTTTTTTTTTTATTTCCCACACATGTTTTAAATATCTGACTGTCAGGCCGCGTTGCGTTTCTTTTCATACAATAGTAGGAGTGACAGTTGTTTAGAAAGCAATGGCAAACTACCGAGTGTAAAACTGATAAGTAATCACAAGCAACCAAAAATGCTGGGTTGACTGCGACGTCCTGTAAAAGATATGCAAGTAACTTAAACAGTAAGCAGTATACAGAGAAGGAGTATTAGGCGGCGAGTAATTTAAGAACACCGAAGGCACAGTTGTAGAGGGTTGTACTCATCTGAGCCAGTTGGTAGGACGCAAGACATGACAGAGTTAAAGTAACGTTGATAAATAGCGGCAAAACGTACTGCCTGTGAACATGGCCCTTAACTGGAATGTACAGCGGGATAAGGAAAGGAAATCCATTGCGTGAGATCTTGTAAAATATCTCCTTGAATGTCAGCTCAAGGAAGAGCCGGGGAAGATTGATGGGGAAGACAACACCGCGCTGACGTGGCCCAGTGGCTGACAATATGCCAGTTTGTACTGATGTTGGAAGGTAGGTACACTGTTCACGTTATTTTTATACTTGTGGCGCTTGCCAGGTAGCTTAGGTACGCTGGAGTGTAGTGGACTTCGGCAATATAGACAGTTATATAGACAGACATAAGACAAGCAGACAGTATCATGGACAGATAGACAGAAAGACAGTAATATATATAGATAAACTGACACTATTATGGACAGATAGACAGAAAGACAGTAATATAGATAGACAGAAAGACAGGCAGACAGTATCATGGACAAGTAGACAGAAAGAGTAATATAGATAGACAGAAAGATGGTATTAAAAACAGTCAGACAGAAATGTAGATAAACGATCATAATATAGATAGACAGACAGTGAAATAGACACACAGACAGACACTCGCCAAACACGTAAATTGTAAATAAATGCGTATATTACGTATTTTTAACAGAGTGGGAGAAGAAAGATCAAACCGGAAGCAAGAGAAGACAAGATTAAACGCACAGACTGACAGATGAACAGACTCGCACTGATCTCCTGTATGCAAATTTCGGTTAAAAATTCATTTTAGAAAAACGTTCAGCTTGCAGAACTTTTACCGTGGGTCGCATTTTGATCGTCACCCAGGTGAACTGTTACATTTGTACACTCTTTCAGTTGAGTGGCGACTGGATTTGGGATATTTTTGGGGGGAATAGATGCGCTAGGTAAGTTATCCGTCTGACAGTGTTTGTGATGTTATTTAGAGCTAGTTGCTTTGTATTTCTTAAAGGACATACCAGTTTCTTGCAGAATTACACAAATAAACACACGTAGTATTTTTTCGCGCTCACAGAAGGAGAAGAAAGAAGTAGAGACTAGAGGACGCACTTGACAACATAAAATTTGAAAGCTATAGTTACCGACCGGGATTCGAACCTGTCACCTCCACGGACAGAATTCGTATTAAACCATTGAGATAGAACCATAGGTCTCATAATTTATATTAAACCAGCAGAGGTCAAATAACAAACACACAAACACATCGGACCGTAAATACTGTGTCCAGTATACTACCATACATTTAAAGAAGAGAAATGATTGGTCGGTTCTGATGCTATATACGCATTATACACAGGAAAACAATTTGGGAACCAGTTGAGGCCAGTGAAATAATTACATAAATAAACACACGTAGTATTGTTTGGCGCTCACAGAAGGAGAAGAAAGAAGTAGAGACTAGAGGACGCAAGAGACAACGTAAAATTTGAAAGCTATAGTTACCGACAGTTTCTTGCACGGTTTTTCTTTCTGAGTTCTAATTCATCTTTAGCATTTGCCGTCATTGTTTCAGTAATTTGCTGTTGATTTTCGTGTTGTATTATCCCCAATTATTACTCCATATTATTTGCAAGATGATTGCACTGACCAATAAAACAATGTCAGTTTCTACGAGAAAACGAGTGTTGAGGTGCTACATAGAGTATGTACTTTTATATGGGTGTGAAGCGTGAACAATGAGCAGTCAAGCTGAAAAACATGTGATGGCTGTAGAAATGTGGTTTCTGAGGAGAATGGAAATCATACCATGGACAGAGAGAAAAACCAATGACCACGTCCTACAAAAACAAATTAAAATCGTAAACTGATTAGATAAATTAGACGTAGACAGTCAAAATCTTTTGGGCATGGTATGAGAAGAAATAAATTGGAGAATCGGGTGACAACTGGCAAGATCGAGGGGAAGAGAACAAGGGGAAGACAGAGAAGTAAATACCTGGATATCTTGGGGACGTGGCATGGTCGAGACAGGAACACTGAGTTGATCCACGACTCTTTTGATCGAGTGAAATGGCGAATCATGACCGCCCACGTTTATTGGTATGGCAAATGATGGATGGATGGATTATTCCCATGTTGTTGAAAGTGAATTAATATTGTATTGTAGTTGTGCTTTACCGTCAAGATTGGATACAGTCATCGGTAAAAAGAAGCTATTTGACTCATCATCATCTTCCACTTTTACCGTCAAGCGTCGTTGGGAATAATAGTTGATGATCCAGCGCTCGATGAGTGGCACTTGATAGTGTCATTCGATGTGATGATATACTGTCTTTGACGTCATCAATCCAATTTTCCGCTCAGATGCCCTCTAGCTCTCGTACCAGATTTTCGTTTGTGTAGCGCCAGTGCTGGCAACTGATCGTGTTACATTCTAACAAGATGACCAAACCATTGGATCTTCTTCATTTCAACACGAGGCACAAGGTGTTGATCCCACTATCTGTTTGATACCAACATTTTTTATTTATTAATTTTGAAACTCTTCCCGGCCATCGTAGGTGTTGATTATGCGTTTGTGTGACGTGGTTTCTGAGACGAATGTTGTGAAAACCTTGGACTGCTCTAACAACGATTGCCTAATAGGGGTTAATGAAAGTGGAATTTAATTTACAACAATAAGTAAGAGATAAACATCATTCTTTGGTTATGTGATGAGAAGAGAGGCATTGAAGTACATAGTGACGACTGGAAAGTTGAAATAGAAAGGAGGCAGACTTAAACCAAGAAGAATGAACCTGTATGAACTGAGACGGTGGCATGGAGGAATATCACTAGCAGAGTTGATTCAGAACACCAAGAACCAAGGTCCGAGAGACATGAATGCCCACGCCACTTGGCAAGACACCTAATGATGCTGATAATGATTTTCTTCTTTCGTTATCTTAAAATGTGTCTATAACAGCAACGTTGTCACTTTTATGAATTTAACTGCTTTTTCTAGATTACTCGGTGGTCTATCGAGTCTTATCTTCCACTGTTGTTTCTTTAGGCCAGAAAGTTTGCCTAGATATGTCGTATTTTGGGCAGTCTTGGAGTACGTGATCTGCTTTCTGCGGCGCTAATACACATGTGCACATGGCTGATTCACCAATCTTGAATTTATTATATATGTGGTTTCGTAATCTATTGTTTCCTGTTCTGAGGCGCAGAATAATGATTTTTTTTTTTCTGGCCTATCCATAATGTGGTAGTCGTAAGATGGTGTTGGTAGCTTTCCGGATGATTTGACCATTCAACTGACGCTGATGATGATGATGATGATGATGATGATGATGATGATTTGGATATCATCTTTACGTTACTATGAAACAGTCAGTGTAAATTATTTCCACGAATGCCCAACTATACTTTCATAGGAAGCGGCAATGAAAAGGTATTTAAAACGCATAACCCAAAAACAAGAGAGCATTTCACAAGATAAAGAATGCAATCTGCAATCTTTCTTTATCGAGGTGAGAAAAATAGTTCTTAAGAGTTATATTTCACCACTCCGAATATACGGAAGCATAGCATGGACAATTAATAGAAACGTGAGGGATTATGTGCAAGCTGCGGAGATATGGTTTTACAAAAGAACGATAGGATCACCTAGAGAGGACAGAAGAAATAGTGAAGATATATCGTATTTTCTTTTCTTCACATGTTTGTTTAAATCAATTCACGGAAATGTCCAACAATTGTTTAGTGAGCTTGTTCGTATTTCTTTCACTTCTTGCTAAATCCAAAGACTCTCACGCGCGAACGCACACACACACACACACACACACATAACAATATACGACATCCTACAACACATAACAATATACGACATACAACAACCCAAAACACATGGCATCCTACAACACACAACAATATACCACATACAAGAATATACGACATAGTACAACCTATAAAACACAACAATATACGACACACAACAACCTACCACACACACAAAAATTACAACGTACAACAACCAACAACACACAACAGAATACAAAACACATCCTATAACACACAATATTCTACAAAACATAACAACCTACAACACACAACAACCTACAACACACAACCTACAACACACAACAACATAAAACACAAACAACCTACAACACACAACCTACAACACAAAACAACATACAACACAAACAACCTACAATACAAAACAAACTACAACACAAAACAACATACAACACAAACAATCTACAACACACAATCTACAACACAAACAACCTACAACACACAACTTACAACACAAAACAACCTACAACACAAAACAACATACAATACACAACCTACAACACAAAACAACCTTCAACGCAAAATAACGTGCAACACACAACCTACAATACACAACATATAACACAAAACAACTTACAACACAAAAGATACAACACACAACATTCAACACAACACATACAATACACAACCTTCAACACAAAATAACCTACAACACACAATCTACAATACACAACCTCTAACACAAATCAACTTACAACACACAACCTACATCACACAACCTACAACACACAACCTACAACACACAACAACCTACAACATAAAACAACCTACAACACACAACCTACACCACACAACCTACAATACAAAACAACCTACAACACACAACAACCTACAAACAACCTACAACACACAACAACCTACAACACAAAACAACCTACAACACACAACAACCTACAACATAAAACAACCTACAACACAGAACCTACAACACACAATCTACAACACACAACCTACAACACACACCAGCCTACAACACACAACCTACAACACAAAACAACCTACAATACACAACCTACAACACACCACCTACAACACGCAACATACATCACACAACCTACAACACAAAACAACCTACAATACACAACCTACAACACACAACAGCCTACAACACACAACCTACAACACAAAACAACCTACAATACACAACCTACAACACAACCTACAACACACCACCCACAACACACAACCTACAACACACCACCCACAACACACAATCTGCAACACAAAACGACCTACAATACACAACCTACAACACAACCTACAACACACAACCTACAACACAAAACAACCTACAAAACACAACCTACAACACACAACCTACATCACAAATCAACTTACAACACGACAACCTACTACATACAACCTACATCACAAAACAACTTACAACACACGACAACCTACAACACACAACAACCTACAACACACGACAATGACAAATGCAATGAACAGAGTTCCCTATGTCATTCAAAACCTACTCTACCAAGTTATAAACATAGCTTTGAGACTAGTTAAGTGTGTGAAATACTTCTGTCCACAGAATACCAACTACCAAAATGGAACATACATTTGCACTTCTGCTGTTCTGCGGTATGTACTTATATGTCACCATCATCATCATCAATATCATCACCATCATCATCATTATCATCATGATCACTATCATCATTGTCATCATAAAGTGCCATCTCCGAATGGCAGGTCGGCTGTAATGAAGGTGGGTCAACTTCTCTTATACTTGTACTTAGTTTATTCTGCCGGCACAGTGGCGAATGCGTTACAAACACAATTCGTAATCCCGCATACCGCGTTCGAAACACAGCTGCGAGAGATTTGAAGCAGACCGCCATTCGTTGGTTACCTATACGAAGGTAGGAGTGCTGGACATCGTTTTATTGGTCAGTGTGTTCTTCATCTTGCAAATAATATGGAGTAATAATTGGGGATAATACAACACGAAAATCAACAGCAAATTACTGAAACAATGACGGCAAATGTTAAAGATGAAATAGAACTCAGAAAGAAATGGCAAACTACTCAGTGTAAATTCACCAAGAAATCACATACAGCCAAAAATTGATGGGTTGAATGCGACGTCCTGTAAAGGATATGCAACTAACTTTGTTGCTGCACTCATACAGATATGCATCTGTCCATTTCTTCAAACTATTCTCCTTCGTGTAACGTAGCTTTCCTATTTGTCGCGTCTTCTTCATATTTCCCTTCATAACATCCCTTAAATTGAATATGTATCTGTATTTACATGCCGAGTTACCTTAATTATCTTGCTGTAATCTCACTCTGTAATGTTTTGTTTGGTTTAAGTTTGTGTAATACTTCTGTACGTTTCTTCACCTGACAAACTGGCTGGATCTGCAACGCTGAGCGGGCTATTGGTCCACGATAAGACACATTTGGTGAGATTCCTTTGGAACCATGTGTATAGTGTGGCATAACAATCACACCATCATTGCCTAGAGAGGACGGTGCAGCATAGAGTACCAGATGATCCGGCCGACATTCAGTACTCCGAGGAAAGGCTAGACGGATATATAATCAAATTACAATTGGTAGCAATGGTAATGGGACTCTTCGCTGGTTGTTGAAGATAAGCATGAAAGACGTATTGGAATGTTCCGAGTGCTGTGATGTCTGTTCGTTACTCAGCTCATCTCCTGACAAATGAAACTTCCATTTTACCCTCCAGTATTTATTGTCCATGATTCCGCACCATAAGTAATGAAGGCATTTGATCACTGTCACTGTCATTTACTGCCAATAATACCTTGCGGTGTAGGTTGGGGGGGGGGGGGGTCTTGAGCCTGTGTAATTAAGGCCGCTGGCTAGTGCAGTCGCCGCGAACTGTACAGGTTAAGGTTTTCTTTTTGCCCCGGACAGAAAAAAACTCCACGCCTCACCGAGGATTCGAACCCCGGTCTCCCGAAGGAGAGCCCTGCGTTCTAGCCACTCGGCCACCCGCTTTGATCACTATTCACTTTAAATCATAAATTCGTTATTTTATTGTGAGAAGACGGCTCATATTGCTTAATGTCATCTTTCTGTCTTAATCACGATAAACAAATTTCTTAGAGTCTCAGGCCTTACCGTAAGTTATTTGTTAGTACGAGTATGCAAGTTGATTTGTTCTTTCAGAAAGCAATGGTAAACTGCTAAACGTACTAGTTGCCTACTAATTTACAAATAGTAAAACATGATGGGGTTAATGGCAACGTCCTCTAAATGCTTTACAACTAAGTTTTTCAAAGTTCATTTATAAGTAAGCAAGTTGATTATGTAAGTAAGTTAGTATGTTGGTAAGCATGTAAGTAAATAAATAAGCTAGTAAGTAGGTTAGCATTAAATAAGTTACTTATTAGTAAGTTAGTAAGTTAGTTAGTTACTTATTTAGTTAGTAATCATCATCATCATCATCATCATCATCATCATCATCATCATCATCATCATCATCATCATCATCATCATCATCATCATCATCATCATCATCATCATCATCATTTATCATGCCAGTAATGGTGATCATTCATGTCTCGTCATTTTACACGATCACCAAAGACATTCATCAGCTCTGTGCTCTTGTTTCAACCATGCCACGTGGCCAAGCCATCCAGATATATTCCTCTCTGCCTTCCCCTTGTTCTCCCCCCCCCCCCCCAATCTTGCCAGTTGTCACCAAGTTCTCTAACTTTTTTCCCTCTCATAATATCCCCCTAAAACTGACTGCCTATGTCTAATGTCTTTATTCCTTTTGCGGGTTTCATTTACCTCTTGTAAGATTTGTTCACTGATTTTTCTGTCTGTCCGTGGTATTCTTTGCATTTTCCTCAGAAACCACATTTTCTCTGCCATCAGATGCTTTTCAGCAAGTCTGCTCATTGTCCAAGTTTCACTTGCACACAACAGTATAGGTTCTATGTAGCACTTCAATTCTCTTTTTCTCGTTGCAATTTTCATCTTTCTATTAGTCAGTATGTTTTCCATTTTGCAAAAGACTATCATTGCCATAGCGATTCTTTTTCTAATCTCTTTAAGGCACCTCCCATCAAATGTTATGACCGTTCCGGGATAGTTGTACCTATTCACTTGTTTAAGAATGTTACCATTTACTTTATATTACATTGTGGTATTCCTTTCTTCTTAGAGACGACCACAGTCTGTGTCTTCATACAATTTAATTATAACCCTAGTTGTTCAATGTGTACAATAACCGTATCTACTAAATGTTGCAGATTCTGTTCATTGTTTGCAATCAATACTACATCCTCCGTATATCTACTGATGTTATGTCCTCTGATGGTGATCCCTCTCATATCTTGTACATTTCTAACAATATAATTAGTAAATATATAAGTTGGTCTCCCTGCCGAAGGGGTTAAGGACGCTGTTCGTGATCCCGTATATCCACGTAAGAAACATAGCTGCGCGAGATTCGGCAGAGGATCGCGTCGAGTTGGTTTCTTACGGAGGAATGTGAGCCGGTCGTTCAGAAAGCAATGGCAAACTACTGAACGTAAAACTTGCCAAGACATCAACAACAGCTTAAAAATACTGGTGTTGATTGCAATGTTCTGTACAATAGGATATATAGTAAATAGTTATATATATATATATATATATATATATATATATATATATATATATATATATATATATATATATATATATATATATATAACTATTTACTACCGTCTGTAAGTCTGCATCCAAACATCCCCTGCCTCTTCCCTATCTGTACACCAGCACACCATCTGCAAATGTCTAGATTCTACCAATTCCTGGTGTTTCAATAGCTGCCACTTTGCTGGTGTAGACATTAAAGAGCACTGGGGACGTGGCAGATCCATATGGCAGCCAGGTGTAATTACATGAGTCAGAAGTCCATGAGCCCATGCACAGCACAATTTTACGCTCATAAAGGACTGCAGCAATCCATTTGACAATCCAAGGACAGACCTCCATGTCCAACCGATCATACCTGACTCTGGTGTAAGCAGCTTCCAGATCTAGTGCCACCGCCACTGTTTCTTGTTTATCCTGGAAGCCCTCTTAGATATCAAATGCAAATGTTACCGCATTGGCCCAGGTGTTCTTCCCAAGCCGTTTAACTCCCAAGAGCACCAAGGACCGAGATCTGTGGAGAGCCATGAACGCCTACGCCAACTGGCAAGGCACTTGATGATGACGACCCAATTTAGGTTGTGTCTGCCGGGCAGCCCAGGGCAATGTAAACACATACAGGCTTGTGTATGTGGCTGACTACATTATCACCTTGCCGTCTCTACAGACGATAGATAGTTTTTTATACTGTGCTTCAAAAAGGCATAATAACTACAACCCATGGCGGTAGCCAATGTGACTTATCAGACCAAGTCGCGCTGTACATGTTCGTCCACAATGGATGCAAGTGAACACATGGTAATTTCTACCATAACGCAGCATCTTACGTTTCTCATGCTCAGTATGTGACCTACCTGTAATCATTTTACCCTTTGTCTTTATTCCATTTCTGATATTTGCACTCCATGCAACACGTTCGGCGGCGACTTACTCCCAGTGTGCTCCGAGACCGGTTATGACCAGGGATGGAGTTATATCTCTCCATGGCACAAAGTCTGGGCTGAAATATAGAGACCATGCATTGCCCATGCAGCATGATCCCTCGCTCTGCCTGTCTAGTTCACGCCAGAGGAAAGGTAACACCAATACATTGGAACAAGACAAGCTGCAGAAGCTGCCTGATCAGCAAAACCATGCTCTAACTGTCCGCCTGGCGGAACTTCAATCCTAGACCAGCTGCCAAAGAAGCCTTAGGACCTGGCCTGCCCTGCCATGATATTTTGCCTTTAGGTTGCATTTCCTCGCACCAGGATACGGATTGTACCCTCCCAATTGCGGTCCTCCTCCCGAAGTAGTTGGCACAATGCGGGATATCGGATTTGATAAGTGCCGCCCAACATTTGGCGCTAATTGAAAGCTAGTAGTACCGACTCCTGTAATACGGTAGCTCAGTCATATCTGACTCAGATCTGACACAGTGGCTGACTGCAGTTAGTGGAATATTGGACCTCAGAGGAGCTGTTTGTCGAACTGACAACAAGAACGACGAAAAGCTGAAGTTATCAATAACAAGTCAAGCAGATGTCTGTTGTGATTTCACTTCTGCCTATACAATACGCAGCTCAATGCATCTTCAGTCAGTGGCTCGAAATTGATATCTTTGGTAAACGTTGCACGAGGCTCAAAGACCTCCCTGCCATACACCGCAAGGTACTATATTGGCAGTAAATGACAGTTAAATGACAGGTAAACGTTGCAAGAATAGTTATACACATTATATTATAGATTATTGATCTATGTGACTGACAGACAGAGAACAGACTGAGAACAGACAGACAAAGCAACAGACAGATAGATAAACACGGCAACTCATTTTATTTTATTTTTCACTATTTCTTCAGGAGTTTGGTTAATATCGACTACAAGTAAGTTTTCACCGATCTGTTTGTCTGTCTGTCTTTCGGTCGGCCTCCGTGCATACATCTATCCTCCCATGCATTCATTCATCCATCCATCCCTCCTCCCATCCATCTATCCATAAATCATTCATCCATTCATTCATATATCCATTTGTTTGTCTGTCAATCTATTTTTCTGCCTGTTTGCATGCCTGTCTATAAGTCTGTCATCCGCCTGTCTGTCATCTGCCTGCCTGTCCTTCTGCCTGTCTTTCATCTATCTGTCTGTCATCTGTCTGTCTGTCCTTCTATCTGTCATCTGCCTATCTGCCATCTGCCTGTCTGTCTTTTTGTCTGTCTGTCAATCATCTGCGGTTCTGTCATCTTTCTGTCTATCATCTGCCTGTCTGTCCTTCTGTCTGTCATCTGTCTGTCTGCCATCTGCCTGTCTGTCCTTTTGTCTGTCATCTGCCTGTCTGAGCTTTTGTCTGTCTGTCAACAGCTGGCCTGTTTGTCCGTCCTGCTGCTCAATGTTTACGTGTTGGAATTCACATCGAGACAGGGATATTTAGTTTACATGGACCTGGTCTAACTGTTCGATCCAAGTTACCATGGGTACCGCAAATTGTACTGAGAAGTAAACACGGCCGGTGTGGTATTCAACTCATCACTCATTGAGTACCGATTGGTCTATAAAATTATGGGCTATCACCATACACCATATGGGCCTCACGGTACGAACAAGATGTCTGTACAGTTGTACCATGTACTCAACATGTCACGTGGTATGAACATGGTGTGTATATGTTTCATATATGTTTATTTATGTCCATATTAAATCATATCTGGCCCATCAGCTGTGAGGCTGGGAAAAAAAAAACAGGCATAAAGACATCTAGTCACCTCAAGCCATAAAACCCAGACGCTGTGCACAAGAATACCCCAGCGCATCAATGGCACATGTCAAGTTCGGCTGTGTGCCCATCCTATCATTGAGTGACGTTCTCGGAATCCAGAAATGACCGGCTAGTGTTATCAACAGTGATTTATATCATTGAGAATCGTGACATAACCTGGGGAGAATAGGCGGCTTATTATACTTCCGGCATGTTTCGAAAATAAAGTGGACATCCTATCAATCTTATAATCACCAGCATCATGTTTCATGCCAAGTAGCGTAGGCGTTCATGTCTCTCCACAAATCTCTGTCTATAGTGTTTTAGATCACCTTTACTTTACCTTTAATACCGTCTCAGTCTATCCTGCTTCTGTTCTCGCTGATCTTTCCAGTTGTCATGGAGTTCTCCATTGCCTCTCTACTCATCATATGACCAAAGAATGATGCTGGTCTCTATATTATACTTGAATATAATTTTATAGTTTCGTTAGCCTCTTCCAGGCACTCGGTGTTAGCCGTTAGAGTATTAGTTATTTTCTAAATTCGTCCATTGCTATATTTCCGCAATTTTACTAACATAGACTAAAGGCGACATATGCATATGTTTTATATATATATATATATATATCTTGTACACATTTTCAGGTTCACAGCTGCTGGGAATCGTGTTGCGCATGTAACATTCATTGTTTTTATGTAGTATGTACACATAGCCGTGGGTTTAACCTTGCATTTTCAATTCCATCAGTCATACGCTCTCTACCTAATGACAAACAAGGCGGAACATCAATTCCCACACTTTTTGTTTTCCACCTTTTAACACAACACATGGCAGTACATTTACCATGGTATAACTTGACATATGACAATACACAACACATGACAGCACACAACACATGACAGCAGCACAGTATACGTGACAGAATACTATACATGACAGCACACAACACATGACAACTCACAACACATGACAGCACACCACATGTCAACACACAATACATGAAAGCACACAACACATGACAGCACACAACACATGGCAGCATGTAACACATGACAGCACAAAACACATGACAGCACACAACACATGACAACACACAACACATGACAGAACACAACACATGACAGCATGCAACACATGACAGCATGCAACACATGACAGCATGCAACACGTGACAGCACACAACTCATGACAGAACACAACACATGACAGAACACAACATATAACAGCATGTAACACATGACAGCAAGCAACACATGACAGCAAGCAACACATGACAGCACACAACACATGGCAGCACACAACATTTGATATTGCATTACAAGGTTTATTCGTTAAAGGCAAGGAAATCTACTCATTACACCTGGTTGTAACGCATCTGGTTCTATGGCTGCTCGCAGTGCGGCCGCCTGCAGAGAGTATGGAACAAAGGTCGAATTCCGTAGCTCCAGCGATGATCCTGAGGTGTTTCCGGAAGACCGCACATGTTTCTTAACGGCACATTTCCAGTACGAACCCATGACCTTTAGAGTACGAGTCAGACGGATTGGCCATTTAGCCCCAGAGATTAATATTGCATAACAAAGTATTAAACAACATTTGATGTACCATAATATGCGATATTGCATAACACACGGTACTGAATATCTTCAGATATATGGGATGGTTTTATCATTGTGAAGTAGGTCAGCACAGCCGAATGGATAACAAGCTCCCGGTGTGCTGATGCCGAGGTAACGGGTTCAAACCCTACACCGGTCAATTGGACAAATATGTTGACTTTTCTTCCTTGACTTAAATTACAAGTGCCTCAGAAGTCGGGGTGGATTCTCTTGATGATGTGGAACACTGTAACAGGGACAGCTAATCCACACATAAAAAAGCAGTCCAGTGCTATTAGAAGTTGTAGTACGTGTGTGTACTTCGACTGAATTCAAGGCAAGTGATTGCACATGAAAGAATATAATAATAATTGTAAAATGTAGCTTGTTTTCGGTCAACTTGGCATTGTTTTTGTCGGTTTCCTATTGCCGTGGGAGTTTCATCGTGTGCAACGTTCACACTGGGCTTTCTTTATTGTGCCTTGTCCGAGCAGGCTAAACCTGTGATTCGCTACCCTGGGATTGGGGGAATTAAATTATCATGTTTCTATTTTGGAAAAGTTGATAATTTTCAAATCGTCACTGAACCATGTCTGCTCAAGGTAGAGGTGAAAATTGTATCTTTAAGTCACTGGGTTCCCATTGTGTATTAGTTATAAACACCAACAACAGCGCAACAACAAGAACAACATAAACAACAACAACAGGAGTCACTTGATCAACCTATTATCCCATATATACATAGTTAACGGTATGTATGATACACTCGGTTATTGTCACACACAGACAAGCAAGAATTTTCCTGCAAAGTTAACTAAATCTTTTAATTCACTAGACACACAGTCGACAGCACAAAGGTTTCAAGCAGAGAAGTTTCTAGACATGTTAGGAAAATCATACGGTAGGTTCTTGTGTACTGTCATCATCATATTCATCATCATCTTTATCATCTTTATCATAAATCATACATTTATTACAGCATCTGAAAATTACGATGCAAGTTAAACGATAAAACATAACCAGTATTTTTCCTTCAACACTTTGCTATCCATGTCAAATTTGGTCGCCGCTAACATCTCACCATAGAGCACTCGTCACATGTGAGATAAGATGCTTGATAAAGGTTTATGGGGTCTTCAGAAAAGACAGAATATAAGAGAACATCATGCATTGTAAAGCCGTAACAACGTGTATCGAATCCAGTTTTTTTTAGTTTTAGTCGTTGGATCAACATCACGGCACACGGTTTAACCCATAAGTGCTCCGTTTTCCTCCTAACTCAAACCTGAGTCTGGAGAAACTCAGCTCAATGCACGTTGAGAGACAGCAATAAAGTCATTTAGACATATTTTTCTCCTACAATAATACCCGATGAACTAAGAAAAAGGACATCCAATCAACAAAGATATGAATGTAGAGCCCAAGGAAGATCACGTTTGCTAAGAGCAGATGTTCAGGGCGATTCTAAACAAACACGGATACGGCACAACGAAGGCAACACATGTGGCCTTGGCGCGGAGACATAGGCCTGCATACACACACCTGCATACAATATGCTTAACGGCCAGTTCGCATTAGGAAAAGTAACAACGCCCACCTGGGGTTCTTCTTCTTCTGTTGTCCTCTACCCTCCAGTGGGGCATAGGCCCTCAACCATCCCACTCCTAGACCCCTAGTTTTAGCTATCCCATGTAGCCCTGCCCATGCCTTGCCTATATAGTTCATTTCTGTTTCTACTTCTCTTCCCCGTTACTTTTAGGTCATCCTCTAGGGCCACTTTTTCGTTGTCATGAGGGCAGAGGGGTTTTCCTCTGTATTGCCCGAGAACAGCCATATTTCACATGTGACTAAAAACTATGTGCCTTATCCTGTCCACCTTTTGTCATATAATCCCAAAATTCCAATGTCGTGGCCTTTCGTATTCCCCACCACTTGTGCTGTCTTACTTGATTCATATACAGTTCTAACATTCCAGGTGACATTTCTGTACATTTCCCCGGGTGAATTAAGACAAGCTGTCATCCAGACTCCTTGCCGCTTTCTCGGCGTCTCCTCTTGCCACTTCTAAAGAGCCTCCGTTCCTCTTGGTTGGCTTGGTCATTCTACTTACGCTATTAGACTTGATCATGCCAGGTTGTATATTGTGACTAAAGTTTTTTCTGCGCGAAGAGGAAGTCAGCCACAATTCCAATCTCCTTCGTTGCCTCTTACAACATGTACTGAAGGTTACAGTGTGATACCATTTTCTACTAATTTAAAGGGTCCCGGTCACACACGGGTGGTATTCTCCTTAGTCGCTCTTACGACATGCATGGGTAGGTTACTATTCTTTTCTTCCCTCCAGGGTGTAGTTACCACACAGTCGAAGCTTCCTTAGTCGCCCCTTACGACATGCGTGGTAGGTTGCAGTGCTGCTATTCTTTGTTTCGCTTTAGGGTGTTGTTACCCCACAGGCGAAGCTTCCTTAGATGGTTCTTACGCCATCCATGGTTGGTTTCATTGTTGCTATTCTTTGCTTCTATTTGGGGCCCCGGTAACACACGAGGTACCAGGGATTAAAACATAAATAATATTTGTGTAATGAAGTTAGTTAGTTAGTTAGTTAGTCGACAGATCATCCTCATTGCACATCGAACCATTCAGTCCATAAGTGCTCGGATCCCCTCCTCAGCAATTCCCGCAGCGTGTAGCGGCTAACGACGCCAGTTCTGTGTTGGTTTATCAATCTTCTTTGGCTTCCTGAGTAGTGTTTTTGTTTGGCCACCCCTCTTTTAATTTGCTGCTCTAGCAGTCTGGCCATTGTTGTAGATTCACAGTCATCACTTGGTTCTCGCAAAAGTCTTACTTCTCGTAGAGCATTCAGAATGTCAGCCTGGTCCATGGCGCGTCCGCCCTCCACAGTAGCCTCACCTGCGAGCTTGTCAGCCAGCTCATTTCCTTGTACTCCCGCATGCCCTGGCACGAAGATGAAACTAATCTTTGCCAGCCGAGACCGCTCCAGAGGCAGCAACCATTCTCTTACGATCGACCCCTCCTCTATCCTCTTGATCATGTTCATTGAGTCGCTAAGGAAACAAGCCCTAGTGAATGTCTGTGTCTCGAGCCATGTTATTGCTTTACTTACTGCCATGACTTCCATGGTCAGGCTACTTGTGGTTTCAGTGAAAGCACCAGAGTCCTCCTTCACAATTCTCCCTCCGGCCCGAGCTGTAAAGGCCCATGAGCTTCTCACATGTCGGACGACCGACCCATCTGTGTAGATGACCGCGTCACTGTCTAGCGAATTCTCGAAAATCAACGCTTGTACTTCAGCCTCCACAGCAGCCGGATTTTCTTGTCTGAATTATTTTTAAATAATGTGTAATGAAGTCTTCAACAATATGTTTCTTGCACAATACATTGCTTGGAAGATTTCGCTGTCTCTCGTCATGTATATCTTGCAGTTCAACATATTATGAAGTAGCGTAATGAATCCTTTCAACCAAACGTCATTGTGATATATTTCAATGACGAGATGTATCGAAATATACCAGGAAATAAAGTGTGCACAATGTTGTTTTTCATTATTTAAATTCATTTGGTTGAAGTATGAATAAAATTAGTGGAACTGCTGTAAAACTGTAAGAAATATAACTCGAAGAAATGCAGCTTTGCAGAACACACACGGAAAACATAGGACTTTGTGGCGACTAGCCTTCATCAGCAAACAACTGAACAAAACACAACATATAAACACATGGAAGACACTAGAGTGTCTACATTAAGTCTACAAGAAGGCCTTTTTCACTCTTGACGTCATATTTTATTACATGTCCAAGAGAGGAGGAGCGTGTTACTATTATGCATTATTAAATTACATTTTATAATTACTCTCGCTAAAAGACACCACACAACCCTACGTTGTAATGCTGTGAGGACACATTCAGATAAAATTCGTGTAGTTCTGGAAATTAAGACTTACATACAACAAACGCGTCCCTCACATGGACACAAACATACACCCGTGCCAGGCAGCGCGTGATTTATTACAGCGCCTATAATTATGCAGCACATTAATTCCAGCATGTTGTCCTTATGTTGCCCCCTTACGTGTAGACAACACGTACATATGGTTACACGACCAAGCAAAGTTAAGGCAGCTAAATTTGTCAACAGACTATGTTGTCCAAAATATGACATATTTAGCATTATTGCGTGACGAGGAGGATCTTGACTTTTAATTTTTAAATATCTCATGGCTGTACCCTGTAGGCATGGGTGGAGAATGTGGGACAGGGCTATTTTGATGTAGATGGCATTGTGAAAATTAAAAAAAAAATGTGTGATAAGAAATTGTTAGGAATCAGCTGTATATATGTACACAACGCACAACCTTCATAATCCATGAACAGTGTGTGAAATGTAAATAAAGTTCACAAGTATAAATATTTGGAAACTGTTTATTTTCCTAAGAATTCATGCTGGCCATTAATTTGTTAAATTTTATTGTTATCAAATTCGTTGCATGCTATGCAGGCAAGGCAGAAAACCAAAAATTCAAGCAATAAAGCAAATACCTAGAATATCAAGCGCATGTACTGGGTGTTTTATCTCAACAACCTATCTATACCGTTTATACTGCCACATCTTGTACACATTTTCAGGTTCACAGCTGTTGGGAATCGTGTTGCACGTGTAACTTTCATTGTTTTCATGTAGTCTGTACACACAGCCGTGGGTTTAATCGTACATTTTCAATTCCAGCAATCATACGCTCTCTTACCTCATAACAAACAAGGCGGAACATCAATCCCCACACTTTTTGTTTTCCCCCTTTTCGACATCAGTGGTGCGTTTTTAATGTGCACACATTCACTCACTGACACATACATACATACACACATAGACACATAAACATATGTGCTGTTACGTGTACTGTCCATGAGGACGGTTTCATGGCTGAAACATTGATATGCGGTATGACTACATATTTTGCTAATGTTCTTAGGTGTTTGTATGCGCGCGCGCTAATCAATGGTATCATGAAGGCTAATAGACTGCAATGGCTGGGGCATATAGAAAGAATGGAAGAGAATAGGGAAACAAAACTCACTTACACTCAAGAAATAAATGACCGTAGACCCCGAGGTAGACCAAGAAGACGGTGGAGAGATAATATATATACAGACCTACAAGCACTTGGAATCAGCGACTGGCAAGAGAAGGTCAACTAGAGAGACGAATGGAGACGGATTGTATCTGCAGCAAAGAACCTCAATGGCTCGGAATGCTGAAGATGAAGATATATATATATATATATATATATATATATATATATATATATATATATATATATATATATATATATATATATATATATATATATATCCATCCATCATGTGCCATGCCGGTAAGCGTGGGCGGTCATGTTCTGCCATCTCACTCGATCAACAGAGTCGTGGATCAGTTCCGTGTTTTTGTCTCGACCATGCCACAAGGCCAAGCCATCCAGATACTTGTTTCTAGGTCTTCCCCTTGGTCTGTTCCCCTCGATCTTACCAGTTGTCACCAAGTTCTCCAAATCATTTCTTCTCATAACATGCCCAAAAAATTGTGACTGTCTACGTCTAATGTCTCTGATCAGTTTACGATCTTCATTTGTTTCTTGAAGGACTTGTTCATTGGTCTTTCTGGCTGTCCATGGTATTCTTTGCATTTTCCTCAGAAACCACATTTCTACAGCCATCAGATATTTTTCAGCCTGGCTGCTCATTGTCCAAGCTTCACATCCATATAAAAGTACAGGTTCTATGTAGCATCTCAACACTCTTTTTCTCGTTTCAATTGACATCTTTTTATTGGTCAGTATGTTTTTCATCTTGCTAAAGGCTACTTTTGCCATGGCGATTCTTGTTCTAATCTCTTCAAGGCATCTCCCATCAGATGTTATTACTGTTCCGAGGTAATTGTACCTATTCACTTGTTGAAGAGTATTCCCATTTACTTGTATATTACACTGTGGTATTTCGTTCTTCTTAGTGACGACCATAATCTGTGTCTTTTTACAATTTAATTCTAACCCTTGTTGTTCACTATGTGTAACAACCGCATCTACTAAATTTTGCAGGTCCTGTATATATATATATAAGTTTATTCATGTGACATGACACATTTATGCTTTTGCACCTGTTTCTCTACAGGAGCTGAAAATACGTTTTGTTTTGTTTGAATTGTGTGTTTTATGGCCACGGAGTTTTAAGTGCAGGACTTCTTCCTTAAAACTTCAGTCTGTTATTCTTCCTGGAAAACATGCTGATCAATAGAAAGGTGTCAACTGTAACTAGAAAAAGAGTGTTGAAGTGCTACATAGAACATGTATGGATGTGAAATGTGGACAATGAATAGACAAGCTGAAAATATCTACTTGCAGTGGAAATGTGGTTTCTGAGGTAAATGCAAAGGATACTATGGACAGACAGAAAAAGCAATGAGCAAGTCCTGCAAGAAGCAAATGAACACCGTAAACTGATTAGAGAAATTAAAAGTAGAAAGCAATGTGTTTTTGACACGTTATAAGACAAAATAAACTAGAGAACTTGGTGACAACTGGCAGGAATAAGGGGTAAAGGGAAGAAGTAAAGATCTGTATGCCTTGGTAACGTGGCATGGTCGAGACAAGAACACGGAGCTGATCCACGACTCTGGTGATCGTGAGAGATGGCGAAACATGACCGTCCACGCTTATAGGCATGGCAGACGAGAAATAAATCTTCCTGCAAGCCTGCATGTTTATGGTTCTCTTGGTGGGTCCACAACGGCCAATATAATCAACCTGTTTGCTACAGACAGTAAATAGGGTCGAAGCGGCATAAATCTCGCGGTCATGGTACTCTCGTACTTTCATCTAACTTAATATCCGAAGACACGTAGGAAACAAAAGCAAACCACCTCTTTTTGACAATATATATGCTCAATTGATTTATGTATAGCTGGATAATTTTTTTGACAAGATGAAAGCTCTGACAATCAATTTATGACTGTTTTTCTCCTTCAGATTCCAAGCTTGCATACGTAGACTTACTTTCAGCTTTAAATAAGCGATTAAATCTCGGTAAGTAGATACTGATTTCAGCTTGACATTGGTAAACCAATTAACATACATATTTGTTAGTCTGTACACACTCGAAACAATTCACAGAAGCCCTAGACATGTGGTTTTATAGAAGATTGCTGAAAATGTCTTGGACATCCAAAACTATTAATCTGGACATATTGCGGGAGGATTAGTCGCAAAGACAACTCACAAACATCAGAAAGAGGCAGTCATCATTTTTGGCCACGTAATAAGAAGACAAAAACCGGAATGTTTTGTAACAACCGGAAAGATTTGTGGACAGAAAAATGTTGGGAAGCCAGCGAGCGAACATTCTTGTCAGTAGTGTGTCATGGCTCGGAAGGGAGTCAACACATACCGTTAGAGATAGCAAGATGTGGAGGAGCATAATCGCCCACCCCATTCGGAAAGGCACTTCTTGATATTAAATGGTTCATCTTCTACTTTTTGGTGTGAAGTTGCAGTTTGTAATAAATAAGTCTTTGCTCTTCTAAATTGCAATAAATAGACACAGTATACGTACACTTTGTAGGGGAGTCACGGCAGTCTAGTGGCTAGCCGCTCGCTTGCCAGTCTGTGGTCATGAGTTCGGATCCTGATTGGTGTCGATGTTTACAATCCACGTGGGCTCCCATATCGATCCTCTCTAAATTGGGTACCACACAGTGTCTTGTGAATTAAAGACGGCCTGCATGGTATTGACGAGATCAGGTACCAAGTTCAGATTGGTCCATAAAATATGGGCCTATAGTGTCGAAGGGTCTCTTCTTATGTACAGGGTGACATACACACAAAATCAAAACACACAAAAAGTTTATTAAATCCTACTAAAGTCAAGCAAATGTCTTGAAATTTGGTGAACGTAAACTTCAGTCTGTGTACAATAATTTCCAAAAGTTTAAGTTGCCTGGGTCGCTTTTCATAAATGTTGCTTACAAAGTTGACAGGGTCGACTTCAGTGCACCGGGTTGTTAATTACAAATGGTTCAGTCTCTTTCCGCAGCGCGAAAAGCATCGCACAAAGCACGAACTCCGTAGCTTCAGCTTCAACTCCGTACTTTAGCCAGCGGGTATTTCTCTATGTTTCCAGAGAAAGTGCGGCATTTGACAAACTCACCCGTGTAGTCTTCTGGCTTAACTAGGTCTCTTTTAACGCCAAGTAGAGTGCTCCCGCTATCCAGTAAACATTGGCATGGTTGTTCGTTTACCAGTGCATCGTGGAACTTTAAATTGCCTCTGGAGGCTAGAGCTGCATTGGCAACTTCGTTGAAACATGGTATACAATGCCCACATTTAAGTTTGCTGTCTGTCTGAAACTGGTGGCATGTGTCACACTTATTGAAGTCTAATATATCAATAGCTGCACTCACACTTTCACACTCACTAGTTGGTAATACATTTTCAAGTTCAGAATCGATTATACTCTCATCGTCAGATGACGTATCGATGAGTACGGCATTGCTTGCCTTCATTCTTTGCCTGCCCAAACACTTAGAACTATAATGGCCATAACTAGAACAAAAGAAGCATTTAACAGCACGTTTGTAAGAATTTCGTTTGTTTGCCTGCTTCTTCATCATCATTTCTAGATGAGCAGGATAAGAGGGACTCTTATCACACATGGCGTAACTTGGATGAAATAATTTACAGTAACCGCACTGTGGTGGCTTCTGATACGGTTTATCTGTCTTTTGATAGTCTTTTTGCTTGTAAGACCTGATGGTATGTTTTTGACAAAGGCAGTAATTTCAGTATCATGCATGGATGTTTTAAATACGTCCCTGTTTGAGGAAAAATAAGCAGACCCTCGTTTTTCGAGTTGTTCTATTGATTCAATGTCTGCTTGCTGGAGGAACTTAGCAAAAGGAGTAGGAACCGTGGATATCACTTTATCCATCACCATTAAGTCTTCCAATTTGTCAAAGTTCTTTCCCACTTTCGCTGCTCTAAGCCATTTTTTAAATATACTCTGCACATTTGATACGTAATCTAGGAACGTTTCAGTAGCTTTTGGCATTATCTGTGAGAACTGGATCTGATATCCAGCAGCATCGAGAAGAAAATGCTGCATTATCCTATCATGAATGTACTGATAGTTACTTCTTAGTTCTGATGGTATAGATTCTATGACCTTTAATGGCTCCCCACTGAGATTTCTCATATAGATCATCGCCCAATCATTTAATGGTATTTTCTGAGTTCTAAGCTGGAACTCTATATTCTCAGTCCAAGCTGATATTGAATCGCCTTGACTGAAGGGCTTGATTAACCCTTTATATTTGGAGAATTTATTTTGTTCTCCCTGGCTTTTCAATTTAGTAGAGGCTATCTGAGTGTTAGAGTCAATCTCCATTTCTTTCATCTTTAATTTCGTCTGTGACTCTACCTCCATTTGTTTATGCTTGGTAGCATCTTCCATCTCTATCTGTTTTTGTTTTGTGGCATCGTCCATCTCTATTTGTTTCTGTTTTATTTCCAATTCCTTCTGTTTAGTGGCTTGGTCTACATCTAACGCTTCTGTTTAGTGGCTTCTTCCAACTCCTTCATCTCTATCTGATGTTGCCTTTCTCTTGCTCTCTCATCTCTCAATTTGTCTGTTTCTTCTTTTTATCTTTCATTTGCCCATTTCTCTAGTTTTTCTCCAGTATATTCTAGTTCTTTACCAGCCTGGATGAAGTCATGTAATGATGACATTGTAGGGCTTTATGTTATTTGACAATTGATAGCAAAATATTTTTCAGTACAATTTCACAGTTGCTGAAAAAAAAAGATGCGTTTATTAAGGGTGCATATCAAAATTAGAGAAAAATATACTCATCTAATCTTGGAGCAAAATACGGCACTCGGGATGTTTCGCCGCTGTCTTTCGTACACACGCCTGATCGACTTGCGTTTATCTCTGATGTTTCTGTTTAATGGAACATCAACATTTTAGCAACAAGAATGTAATGTGCAATACATGGTATTAATTGACATGTTACAGTTTCAGAGGACGATTAACATCAAATGTGATATAAATGATAATGATTAATGTAGATGATATGAATGTATGATAGTCTAAATGAACGTCAATGAATGTCAATGTCGTCTTGTCTTCACTTTCTAATTCCCTTGAATGAGCTACACTGTATAACTTATAGCCTAGCCTCTAATCTCCTACTGTTGTGCGAAACAATTTTGTTTTTGCACAAATACTAACGTGATTATGATGGATGTTGACATTCTGATAGTGACAAACAACATGGTTAATTTTACAATTCGTACACAATCACTGTTAATGTTTCATAAATTTTCATACACCATAATTTACATAGGTAATATCTTCATAATATGCTGTAGAATTTCCGAAAATAGCACATTACTTGGTTATTTTACTTAATAGCACACATTTTGAGGTGGTTCAAAAATATTTCACAAAATGGTATCCTAATGATAATTGGTAGTGAGTGGTAGTTCAGGGACTTCTGACACAAATTGTATCCTGGTGTCAGATGGTGTCTCAATGGTAATGAGTGGTGGTTCAGGTACTTCTGACACCGATTGATATTCTAGTGTCAGATGGTGTCCACCCGGTAATGTGCGATGCTTCAAGCACTTCAGACACCAATTGGTATTTTGGTGTCAGATGGTGTCTACCTGATAATGTGCGGTGATTCAAGCACTTCTGACACCAATTGGTATCCTGCCTGTCAGCAACTCACTTGCGACAGGCGTACAAGGATTCCCTTCTTTTACACTACACGAAGTGACAACTCGTATCGTTTGTAAAAGGATACATGTTTATTCGGAGCTGATCAACAATAGCTCCATGAGCGGCATACCATACCGGTATTAAACATAGAATGTGATGACGATAAGATGGAATGAGGAGATGATACAAACATTATATTTATTGAAGCTAAGCTAGACTATTATAACTATAATACTGTCCTTTAATAACACCACAAAGTATCCCTAGCGGATACACGTCTGATCTCTACGCCGTCTGATGTCCGTCTGTCCTCGCTGAGCGTGGTGTGTTCAGCCACCAGCAATTCGCTCAGCGTGCGTTTGATGGTTTACGTGCTGGGCCCTGGGTTGTGCTGACCAGAGTTACTCGGTCTTTCTTCGTGTACCCGGTTTCCCAGCATCTTGGGAAACTCAGCTCATCTGCACCGATTGCCCTTCTTGTTGACACAAGGGTGTCCCATTATCGCTATTTATAGCGATAGTGTCTCTCCTGTCTGGTCTCCTATCCTATGACGTCACTTGCCCTATTCCTATGCTCTATTTCAGCTCTTATTAGCTTAGAGCTATCTCCCAAGTCTTCGACAACGACACTCAGGAGTCTCCGAAAAAATGCACTCGTGAGCCGAAGGATGCGGCCCAGAATCGCACCCACAACATTCGGAGCCCGAGTCAGACGGCTTGACCACTACGCCACGGCGACTACAAAAGTTATGCTCCAAATGGCGTCTAGCACTTGTATACATTGCGCTAAATTGTCAATTACTCGACCTCATTCCTCTATGGGGATTTCCCTGATCCTTGCTGTGATTACTGCCTTCGGTTCACCAATCATTTGAGGGTTGTTCTGGTACACATTATCCTTGAGATACCCCCAGACATAAAAATCTAGGAAGTTCAAGTCAGGCGAATGCGGTGCCAACTCCAACTCCTTCATGCTGATCAGTCTCCCCTGAAATCGCTCTCTCTCTCTCTCTCTCTCTCTCTCTCTCTCTCTCTCTCTCTCTCTCTCTCTCTCTCTCTCTCTCTCTCTCTCTCTCTCTCTCTCTCTCTCTCTCTCTCTCTGAAATCGGCAGGATAGAGAGTCATTTGATGTGTGTGGGGTGGCCTTGTCTTGCTGTAACCACTGTTTATCTCCATCCAATCCTCTGCAGCGTCCCAGTAATGACGAAAACTTTCAAAGATATGTTGGTTCCGTTATTTTAGGGATCACCCTGTACTTATTACATGCGCGATGGGTTCTTTGTATATAAACAGGTACTCCTTGCGTCTAATTGAATTCACTCCTTTGACTTTCATATAGTAATGCTGGCTTTCTTATTCCAGATACTGCTGTCCAGTCAAACGGAAGTGCATCTATTTCAGATGGCGGATCTGCCAACATTAACGCCATGGCGGAAACAGGTGAGACGTCAGTTTTGTGTGCAGGAAGACTGAACGGTGAAGTGTATTGTGTGTTAAGATAAAATGTACACAGGGGAAAACTGTAGGGTGAGACAGATTGTACGCTGAGATAGATTGTAAGCTAAGATAGATTGTACACTGAGGTAGATTGTACATTGAGATAAATTGTACATTTAGATATATTGTATATTGGGATAGAATGTACTCTAAGATAAATTGTACTCTAAGATATATTGTAGATTAAGATAGATTGTATATTGAGATAGATTCTACTGTAAGATAGATTGTACAATGAGGTAGATTGTATATTGAGATATGTTGTATATTGAGATATGTTGTATAATGAGATATAATGTGAAATTTTAAAAGCTGCAGGGGGTGGCAGATTCTACTTTCAGACAGACTGTACATTTGGAAAGATTGTACGTTGGGGCAGATTGTACCTTGCACAGATTGCATGTTGGAACAGATTGTGTGTTGAGACAGATTTTATGTTGGGACAGATTTTGTGTTGTGACAGATTGTACGTTGGGACAGATTGCACGTTACCAAAGATGGCATGAAAAGGGAAAACAAGCAAAGGACCTATTATTGATTTTGCGTAAGCTTTATTTGGCTAATGATCAAGGTTGGTAGCATAGGGTTGGTATGAATATGCTATTTATTATCTGACGTTCAGCGGACATAGGTATGTTCGAGTGTTTCAGTATGTGTGGTGAGTACATATTCGGGTGTTTCAGTGTGTGTGGTGAGTACATGTTCGAGTGTTTCAGTATGTGTGGTGGTACATGTTCGGGTGTTTCAGTATGTGTGGTGGTACATGTTCGGGTGTTTCAGTATGTGTGGTGGTACATGTTCGGGTGTTTCAGTATGTGTGGTGAGTACATGTTCGGGTGTTTCAGTATGTGTGGTGGTACATGTTCGGGTGTTTCAGTATGTGTGGTGAGTACATGTTCGGGTGTTTCAGTATGTGTGGTGGTACATGTTCGGGTGTTTCAGTATGTGTGGTGAGTACATGTTCGGGTGTTTCAGTATGTGTGGTGGTACATGTTCGGGTGTTTCAGTGTGTGTGGTGAGTACATGTTCGAGTGTTTCAGTATGTGTGGTGGTACATGTTCGGGTGTTTCAGTATGTGTGGTGAGTACATGTTCGGGTGTTTCAGTATGTGTGGTGGTACATGTTCGGGTGTTTCAGTATGTGTGGTGAGTACATGTTCGGGTGTTTCAGTATGTGTGGTGAGTACATATTCGGGTGTTTCAGTATGTGTGGTGGGTACATGTTCGAGTGTTTCAGTGTGTGTGGTGAGTACATGTTCGGGTGTTTCAGTGTGTGTGGTGGGTACTTTCACAGGATGTGAGAAAGAGGGCACTGACATGTTATATATAATCTGTTCTAGTTTTAGGCAGTGAATCTTGGAATGTGAACGAATGCATTTTAACGGGTTTAAAGGCAACGGAAATATTGTTTCTGCAGCGAATGTTGCAAATAACTTCAGCTGCCAGAGTAAACTAATCATTACTGTCAAGGAAACAAAAAAAAAAACAAAAAAACAAATGAAGTAGAATATTATATACAACTATACGACAGAAACAAACCGTGTTCGTCACATAATCAAAAGAGAAATCACGAAGAACACCAGTGTGGATGACAAAAATCAGCGGTGGCAGGTAGAAGCAGACTGAGAGAAATGATGATAAATAATCTGAGACGACTGCATACAGGTATACCACCAATATTTTATCTATAACACCAGTGGCCGAGATCTGTGGATGCCAGCAAGACACATGATAATGATGATGATGACAGATATATTTTCTGAGATAATTGTGTTTACCAGTCTATTTCCTCCCATATTCAAATCTTGTTCTCTTCTTTATATTGTAATAGAAAAATTGATGAACTTTCCAAGTAAACAATGTCATCAATAAATTATCTATAATTCATCGGCATACACACTGCATGTCATGTGTCCACAGTTGCCAACTGCCAAGAAGCGCCGCCCAGACAAGGTGCCAGCATAACGTACACAAGTCAGAACCGTGTCATGGGATCTCGAGCACTGTATCAGGTACAGTACTGTGTGGTAGCAACTGGTTAAAAGAAGCGACGTCACGGTACACGTTTATTAGCGATCCTTCTCCTTCAAGAAAATATCCAAGTGTACTGGTGGTATATTGGTCAAGTGCTCGGATCAACTTCGAGATGCGGATATTTGTCATTACTCTCGACCACCGCATGGACCCAGCTTGCAGTGAAGATTTTCTCAAACGTGTTGGCGCTTGGCATGATATTGTCCATAACACCTATCCATTGCTGATTTTATTAAAATATGGTATTGGCACAATATAACCAATATTGCCTATATCGATTTTTAGCTGTATACGCATTTAACTCATCTATGCCATCCACATGTAGCACTGCTGTAGTGTGTGTTGAATATTCCTTAAGTGCGTGCATTGCTGTATCAGTGCATGATTTATAATTACAGAGAAGTCTTTTCTTGAACGCCTGAAAAACAGGTACTTTATATATTTGACAACTGTTCAATAACGCGGCTCTAGAAGGCAACTGATCCTCCTTCTCATGTCCACAGCAGCCTCATTTCCATGGTTCTCCGTCTTTTCTGTAAGATGCTAGCAACGACAAGAGATGAAGAAAACAAGGGGAAATGGACCTTTAAAAGTCTGTCAGACTTTACCACTTGAGCAAACAGCAAACCATTGCGAGATTAGAATGCTTAACCTGACTTGAATTCAGTACTATCATATGAATCATACACTTCCAAAAAAAAAAGTGTGTGATGGATGACGATTGAAGCAATTACTATTCAAAAACAAACTTTAATCAATTGGTGAAATATTGAAGGGACTTGTTCCCCTGCGATGCACTATTTTGTGTATATCGTAAGTGTTTTTAAAACTAAACAAAGTACCCGTTTTCACGCAATGAGAAGTATACGGTCTCATCTCATCTCATCTCATCTCATCATGTTCCTCTTGTACCTTGCAGTGTCGAGGGAAGTATGTGGTATATGATAATAATAGTAACGTACGGTATCCATTTTTCACGCAATGAGAAGTATTTGGTATACGATCATAAAAGTAACGTAAAGTACCCATTTTTCACGCAATGTAACGTATTTGGTATATAATAAGAAAATTAACCTAAACACCCATTTTAAAGGTCTTGAATGATAATGGTATATGGCGCTATTCCCATATTTTTATACCGATCGGCATTGGATGGGTGATGTGGTAAATATCACATTTCTCGCTCAGAAAACAATGGCAAATTATTGATCGTGACATGGCCTCGTGATTAGCCAAAGGGGCTTCATATAATTGCAACATTCTGCTATGGACATGCAATTTGTAAACAGTTTTAGGGTGGATCTATCTTCCAACCGTATGTAATTGTTATTCTATCTATCTATCTATCTATCTATCTATCTATCTATCTATCTATCTATCTATCTATCTATCTATCTATCTATCTATCCATCCATCCATCCATCCATCCATCCATCCATCCATCCATCCATCCATTCATCCATCCATCCATCCATCCATCCATCCATCCATCCATCCATCCATCCATCCATCCATCTATCTATCTATCTATCTATCTATCTATCTATCTATCTATCTATCTACCTACCTACCTACCTACCTACCTACCTACCTACCTACGTACGTACGTACGTACGTACGTACGTACGTATGTATGTATGTATGTATGTATGTATGTATGTATGTATGTATCTATCTATCTATCTATCTATCTATCTATCTATCTATCTATCTATCTATCTATCTATCTATCTATCTATCTATCTATCTATCTATCTATCTGTCTATCTGTCTGTCTGTCTGTCTGTCTGTCTGTCTGTCTGTCTGTCTGTCTGGCCACCCCTCTTTTAATTAAATAGTCTATCTATCTATCTATCTATCTATCTATCTATCTATCTATCTATCTATCTATCTATCTATCTATCTATCTATCTATCTATCTATCTATCTATCTGTCTGTCTGTCTATCTATCTATCTATCTATCTATCTATCTATCTATCTATCTATCTATCTGTCTGTCTGTCTGTCTGTCTGTCTGTCTGTCTGTCCGTGCGTCCGTCCATCTGTCTGTATGTCTGTCTGTTTTTCTATCTGTCTGTGTATCCATCCATCCTTCTATCCATCCATCCATTATTCCATCTGTCTGTATGTTTGTCTGTCTTCCTATCTGTCTGTGTATCCATCCATCCTTCTGTTCATCCATCCATCCATCCATTATTCCATCTATCCATACCTCACTTCGTACTTCTGTCCGTCTATCTCTTTGTCCGTCCGTCCGTCCGTCTATCCGTCCACCTTTCCGTCTATATATCTAACTATCTATCTCTATGTTACAGTGTGACCCAGGTTATGACGGACAGTCCAAGTTCATACAGTGTGGCAATGGAGGTCAGTGGACGTCACTTGGCACCTGGGCAGGATGTATTCCAGGTTTGTTCAAACAATTATCTCACAGAGAAAATTTAGTCCTTGTAATCCTCCAACTTCCTTCTGTAAGCCTTTAGATAGTACAACCCCAAGTCCGAAACCATGAGACTGTCCCGGAAAATAGAAGCAGCTGGTAAAATATGTACCCTCATAAAATAGCAATAACACCCGCTGACACCATAGCTATCATAGACAACATGACTAGTTACACTGAAATCTTGAACAGTGACCCGCTGACAATATCGCTAACACATATATATATATATATATATATATATATATATATATATATATATATATATATATATATATATATATATATGTGTGTGTGTGTGTGTGTGTGTGTGTGTGTGTGTGTATGTGTGTAAACATTCTTTGTATATTGCAGTTGACTGCGGAGCGACACCGCCAAGTGTTCAGAACGCCGACAGCTCATTCACCACAACAAAGTTCCAGTCCACAGTCCTCTTCACCTGCCAGTGAGTGCAATCATCCTTTTGTCTCACGTCTCATTAACATTGTTCTGAATATCAGTAAAATGCACTGTAGAGGATTGTAATTCACGACTGATGTCAACTGTGTGTTTGGTATTAGTCCCATAGATTTATAGACAGGTCTGTACTCGATGGATACTGTGATCAGTACCACACAGACTGTATTTAGATCCCATGGTATTTCCTGGCACGCACGTTAGGCTGGGTGGACCAGTTGTCTGAGAGAAACAACTTCGCCAATGAGGGTATTCGACCTGCCGAAGAACGGGTCGTCAAGCAAGCGAGCCGGCCACTGCCATGCCGAGTTCTCCATAACTAATATACCATATTCGTGTTCTTACACCGCCACCACCATCACTATCGTTGTTGCTAATACTATGGTTATCGTTATTATTATTATTATTATTATTATTATTATTATTATTATTATTATTATTATTATTATTATTATTATTATCGCTTTAAGAATTTGTAACATTCGATACGCGTTTTATGAATTTTATAAGAATCATACTAAAGCATGAATTATACTAGGTCACGTGATCAATTAAAACAAAGAAATTATAACCAAGAGGTTGCACGATTTGTCGCCTGACATATTTCACTGCATCTCGTCAGGTGCATACTGTAAATCTGTGTTCAGAAACTGTGGAAAGAAAGAAGGCAATGAATTACCTGGGGATACGTTTTGATCGAAGCCTTGCTTATAATGAGCACATAGGCCAGGTGATAACAAAGGCCAAGCGGGGTTTGGCTGCGATACGAGTGATGGCGGCGGCAAACTCTGAGCAGTGCCATCTATGTCTTCTTTGCGAGGGTCTGGTCCTTTCTGTTTTGGAGTATGCAATGGCAATCCTGACTCTCAGCCATAGGCAGATAAAATCGGTGGAAAGGATACAGAACGAAGCTATGCGCATTATTCTTGGATGTACAAGAGATACAGCATGCACGGCGATGCGCTACCTTCTTGATTTTTCAACCATAAGGGACAGAATATAATTCTGCCAAGCACGTGCCTATCTCAGAGTCAACGCAAACACACAACATCCACTGTATAGCGAGATTAAGAAGGTAAGGGGAAGCAGGTTAAAAAGAGGAACATCATGGATGGGTCAAGCCGAAGACATTCTTCAGCAGGTGTGTTCACTTGAGGACTTAGAACCTGGCGAGGAGTGGGTACAAGTGCCAACAACGTTATGTACATCCTTTTCAGTGTGCATCCAACTAGACAGGAAATGCACACAAGAAATTCCAGCTGCTTTGAAGGCGGAAGTACATGCTCTGATCCTCGAGAATTCTTTAGACGATGATGCTGTCATTTACACGGATGGGTCGGTCGTTTGAGGAGTGAGAAGTTCATGGGTGTGTACGGCTCAGGCCGGAGGAAAAATAATGTAGAAAAAGCCTGGCGCTTTTGCTTTGACCACAAACAGCCTGACTATGGAAACCATGACAGTAAGTAAAACAATAACATGGCTCGAGACACAGACATTCACTAGGGCATGTTTTCTTAGCGACTCAATGAGCATACTCAAGAGGATAGAGATGGGGTGGATCCGAAGAGAATGGTTGCTGTCTCTGGAGCGGTCTCGGCTGACAAAGATTAGTTTCATCTTCGTGCCAGGGCATGCGGGAGTACAAGGAAATGAGCGGGCTGACAAGCTCGCAGGTGAGGCTACTGTGGAGGGTGGACGCGCCATGGGCCAGGCTGACATTCTGAATGCTCTACGAGAAGTAAGACTTTTGTGAGAACCGAGTGATGATTGTGAATCTACAACAATGGCCAGACTGCGAGAGCAGCAAATTAAAAGAGGGGTGGCCAAACAAGAACACTTCGCAGGAAGCCAAAGAAGATTGATAAACCAACACAGAACTGGTGTTGTTAGCCGCTACACGTTGCAGGATTTGCGGAGGAGGGGATCCGAGCACTTATGGACTGAATGGTTCGATGAGCAATGAAGATGATCTGTCGACTAACTAAGTATGTTTTCCAACTTACAAAGGCTACCTTCGCCATAGTGATTCTTGTTCTAATCTCTAATCTAATGAAGTGACTAGATGAATCATGCTTTGGATGAAACACTCAACACACAAAGTCATTGATACTGTTCGAGTATGGAGTAGGCTGCATTCGATAACTCCTAAAATATCTAACCAGTGGTGTCCTGAAGAACTGGTGATATACGTGGGGGATTCAAATGAAAAGCTTAAATATTATTGTTTGAGTAAATATATTCTAAAAAAAGGTCAAGAACAAATGTATCATTTTCCGATGTAGTCACCACTGTGTTAATGCAAGTCCGATAACGTGCTTGGGTTCCTGTAGAAAAATCAACTGTGGGGTCACTACTCGGAGTGCCTGACCCCGTCTTGAGCAGTCTGTCACAGTCAGGCTGTTTTGAAACTTCCTACCCACTCACACGCTAGCTGGACTGACCGACATGCATCGCCATTCTGGATTGTCATTCTCCGATGCATTTCTATAGGTTTCACCCCTCCTCTGATAAAACAGATAACAGGACGCTGCTCCTCTTTGGATTAAGGTTTTTTTAAAAATCATAATTCATTAAGATGACATTGAAACTAAAGAATGTTGACCAACGATAATGCTTCTATTGCGTACATGTACATAATTAAACTGTGTAAAAAGTAAACTAATTTGCTCATTGTCTTAAAACAGGGCGGGCTACAAGATGAATGTAAGCAATGCCAACATAACTTGTCTGGACACGGGATTGTGGGAGTCTCCAAACTTCGTTTGTGAGAAGGACAATTCGCCATCCAGTAAGTCTCATTGGCTCACACGAGTTAATGCATTTATTATGCAGCTTATTTATTTCACAGCATAGTCTTTCTATGCACTGTATAATATAACAGTCATAACATCATTCGGGACGTGCAGTGGACAGAGAAGAACAATAATAGCTATGGCAAACATAGCCTTTTGCCAGATAGTAGGCATACAATCAATCAATCAATCATGTGCCATGCCGGAAAGCGTGGGCGGTCATGATTCGCCATTTCACTCGATCACCAGAGTCGTGGATCAGCTCAGTGTTCCTGTCTCGTCCATGCCATGTGGCCAAGCCATCCAGGTATTTTCCTCTCGGTCTTCCTCTTGGTCTGTTCCCCTCGATCTTGCCAGCTGTCACCAAGTTCTCCAGTCCATTTCTTCTCATAACATGTCCAAAAAATTTTGACTGTCTACGTCTAATTTCTCTAATCAATCTACGATTTTCATTTGTCTCTTGTAGTACTTGGTCATTGGTTTTTCTATCTGTCCATGGTATTCTTTGCATTTTCCTCAGAAACCACATTTCTGCAGCCATCAGATGTTTTTCAGCTTGACTGCACATTGTCCAAGTTTCACATCCATACAAAAGAACAGGCTCTATGTATCCCCTCAACACTCTTTTTCTCGTTTCAATTGACATCAATTTATTGGTCAGAATGTTTTTCATCTTGCTAAAGGCTACTTTCGCAATGGCGATTCTTGTTCTAATCTCTTCAAGGCATCTGCCATCAGATGTTATGACTGTTCCGAGATAATTGAACCGATTCACTTGTTGAAGAATATTCCCATTTACTTGTATATTACATTGTGGTACTTCGTTCTTCCTAGTGACGACCATAACCTGTGTCTTCCTACAATTTAATTCCAACCCCAGCTGCTCACTGTGTACAACCACAGCGTCTACTAATTGTTGCAGATCCTGTGCATTGTCTGCAATCAATACTGTATCATCTGCATATCTAATGTTATTTATGTTTCGTCCTCCAATGCTGATTCCATTTAGGTCTTCTACATTTCTGAAAATATTTTCACTGTATAAGGAAAAAAGATCTGGAGACATTACACATCCCTGCCTAACACCTCTCTTAATAGTTTGGTATTGTCCTACTTCATTATCAATTCTTATGGCAGCTTGTTGTTTCCAATATATGTTTTTTATAAGTCTAATGTCTTTCCCATCAATTTGTAGATCTGCAAGCATATCCACAATGTTGACATGTCTTACTCTATCAAAAGCCTTTGTGTAGTCAATAAAGCAAAGATGTATATCCTTGTTTACTTCTAAAGCACGTTCAATAACTGTTCGCAGCATATACACAGCATTTACTGTACCCTTTCCTTCTACAAAACCACATTGTTCTTCCCCTATTTCAGGTTGTATTTTTTTCCTCACTCTTTGCATGATAATTCGTAACAAAATCTTTGTGATGTGACTCATTATACTAATTGTTCTATGTTGATCACATTCTAAGGTTCCTGATTTCTTTGGGATTGCAATAAATACAGAATTACATAATTCAGAAGGTATATCTCCAGTATCATATAAAGTGTTCAGCAGTCTAGTGACTTGCTCTAGTCCAAATTCTTCTAAAGCTTTAATCATTTCTGTTGTGATGTTATCTGCACCGGGGGCCTTGCCAGCTTTCATATGCTTAAGAACATTTTGAACCTCCATCTTTAAAATTGCTGGTCCTTCATTATTAAATCTAATAGAATACTGTTCCTCTCTGTTATCATTATACAGGTCTTTCACATAATCTGTCCATACATGTAGAATCTGATCTTTTTCTATTATGATTTTGCCATCTTTAGTTCTTAGACAGCCTGTTGATGTACTTGTTCTTTTATTAGTAAGTTCCTGAATCCTTTTGTGCACTAATTTGGTATTTTGACTGTTGTGTTGTTTTTCAATTTCTAAGCACTTTTCCTCAAGCCATGATTCTTTTGCCTTCCTACATAATATTCTGACTTGTCTGTGAATTTCTTCATATTTGGCAGGATTATTTTTGTTGAGTCTTCTTGTTTCCATTAAGTGTAAAATTTCCTCAGTCATCCATTTCTTACGACCCACCTTCTTTAATTTTGGAATAGTTGTTTCTGCAGCCATATTGATTGAATTCTTTAACATTTCCCATTGATCATCCACATCCTGGAATAGGATCTCTAGATCAGACAATATTTCAAATCTGTTCTGTACTTCTATGTTGAATTTGTTTTGTATTTCCTTGTCATTACTCAATGTACACAAATCATATTTAGTGTTCCCTGTTGTATACTTGACTTTCTTCAACTTTATCCTCAATGTTCCTGTGAGTAATCTGTGGTCACTATAACAGTCAGCACTGGGAACTGTTTTTGCTACTGTTAGGGCGTTTCTAAATCTTCTGCTAATGAGAATGTAGTCAATCTGGTTTCTAATCCTGCTATCAGGACTCCTCCAGGTCCACAATCTTCTAGGGTGTTGCTTGAACCAGGTGTTTCCTACAATCATTTCCTGTTCTTTTGCCCACTCTACTAGTCTGTATCCTCTTTCATTTCTCTCTCCTAAACCATAGTTTCCTACTGTGTATCTATCCCCTTGATTTCCTACTTTTGCATTGAAGTCCCCTATTATAATGTTTATTTCTGAATTTTTACATTTCTTTAAGGCAGACTCTATGTCATTATAAAATTCCTCTACACTATCTTCACTGGACTCTCCTGTTGGGGCATATACTTGAATAATATTTATGTTAAAAGGTCTGCCACTCAATTTAACTAGTAGTACTCTGTCCGACACGGCCCAATATCCCTGAACAGACGTTGATGTTTTCCGGTCCAAAACTATTGCCACTCCCCCATGCCGATCCTCACCTCCAGAATAAATAATCTTAAAATCTTTATGTATCTTGATGCCTGCTCCTGTCCATCTCGTTTCGCACATACCTAATATATTAATTTTTTCTCTTTGAATTTCTTGTGTTATGTTCTCTAATTTTCCGTCGTTGTTTAGCGTCCTAACGTTCCATGTTCCTAATTTTAATGTCTCTGTCCTTGTCTTGCGATGATCAGTCTTTAAGCGAATCATAATAAACTAGGCAATTTCAAAGAGGTAGTTTGCCGTTGCTTTCCTCTATGGCAGTGACCATACTGGCCGGATGACCGCAATCAGTGTCTCTCGAAAGAGAGAAAGCTTGCCGTCGCGAAACTCGAGACCATAACCAACAAATATCTGTCGGCTGCCCTCATAATTTCATCCACCACCTGCCTTCCGTGGCTTCTTTTGAACACTTCCAATTAACGAACACGAAATAACATCACATAATCCAAAGGAAAAACACTATCCACACGAATTTCACGGGAATTTCCATAAGGAATCCACAGAAAAACACTGAACAGCTTCTCCCCCAAGACAGCGAGTCATCGCGTCTCCATTACACCGGAATACAGACCAATAAAAAGATGTCAATTGCAACGAAAAGATAGTGTTGAAGTGCTACATCGAACCTGTACTTTTGTATGGTTGTGAAACGTGGACAATGAGTAGAAAAGCTGATAAAGATCTAATGGCAGTGGAAATTTGATTTTTGAGGAAAATTCAAAGAATACCCTGGACAGACAGAAAAACCAATGATCAAGTCCTACTAGAAGCAAATGAAAACCGTAATCTGACTGGAGAAATTAGACGTAGACAGGCACAAGTTGTGGGCGCGTTATGAGAAAAAATAACATACAGAACTCTTCGTGACAACTGACAGGTTGGGGGGGGGGGGGGGGGAGGGGAGAGAACAAGGAGAAGACAGAGAAGTTAATATCTGCATGGCGTGACCACGTGGCATGGTCGAGACAAGAACACAGAACTGATTCACGAATCTTGTGATCTATCGGATGACGAAACATAACATATATTTATATTAGGATTTGGGGGCGTGTTTGTGTGTAAAAATTGCACGTGTCTATTCGCCCCTGTATGCATATGTGTGTGGATATTTATCCACTAGCCTAAAAGATGTCTTTTATTTTCAGATCCCATGATGGCCGCACTTATGCAAAGTAAGTATTCTACTACAACCCAGTGTCAACTGTTGTCCCCTGCCTTCCACTCTGGGTTTTCCGCCATAAACACGCCCTTATTCAATCTCCAAATCTTTGTTGTTTAAGAGACAACATCAGTTTCTGTAATATTTAGGTGTAATCTTGTAGCA
>OY992876.1:467499225-467526725 GCA_963921405.1 Cepaea hortensis | reverse complement strand
AGAAGAAGAAGAAGAAGAAGAAGAAGAAGAAGAAGAAGAAGAAGAAGAAGAAGAAGAAGAAGAAGAAGAAGAAGAAGAAGAAGAAGAAGAAGAAGAAAACGAAGTCTGTATATGTATGTATCCATTTTAAAAGATGACTGCATTTAAATGTTCATGTTATACAGACTGATGTTTTTATGATTGTAGGTATGCCGGGTTTTGCAAGCATGCCTAATACTGGTTTGGGTAAGTAATTTAATTGTGAATTAATGCTAAATTCTTCTATCCTACAAAATTACGCAAAATTCGTCATTTTCTTCATCCTTTACCTTCGTTTTGAAAATCTGTTTTAATCCATTGTCCTTTTTATTGAGAAACTGCGCTATTTTCACCCGTGTACACCAGACTTCAGCCAGACACACACGAGGGCAGGTTAGCTTTCTTTATTTGATCACCACTGTCTCGGGTTCGACCAGGTGCATGTCAGAACAGGTGTGTCTTCCTTCTCCGATCGTCACTGTCTGGTCTAGACATGGCACATGCGAACATAATCCCCCTCCCGTCTGAACATGGCACAGAGTTGAACTGAGACAAGAATCGACATCACTGCACTCGGGGCATTTCTATAAGCGCTCAGTCCTCATTTTCAAACAGCCAGCGAAGAGTTCCAATACTAATGGTGCCAGTTGAAACCTGATATGTCCGTCTTGCTTTACCGTTGAGTGACGTCTGTCAATCAGATCCTCTGACCACCCCCTTTTGCTGCATTTTCTCTACTCTAGATGATGAAAGTATATCTGTTCTTCTGCAATATTCACCACATCTGCCTTATCATGCATTAAATCACCCCTCAATGATGCGGCACCAGCCAATCTGTCTACCTGTTCATTTCCAACCACACCAGAGAGTCCTGGAGAAAAGATCCAGCGAATGCTCACAACCCACGACCTATGAACTGATGAATGCCATTCAGCACGAAGCATGCCAGTCTTCATTTTTGTCAGCAAGCTTTGTGAATTAGGTGCAATCACGACGTGCATGCACAGTTTGTTCTTCAACCAGCTGAAAGCTTCAGTAACCGTCTGCATCTCCATTTTCAGACTTTAGGTTGTGGTGTCATATGCAAAGCTCTCATTTACTAAACATTGGCCATTTGTTCTTACTATGAATCCCCGGGCACGATTTTTCCCCCCTTAATACAGCGCCATCGGTAAGATAATCAAATCGCTAGGACGAGAATAGTGCTGAATGGCACATGTGAAGATAGTCACTCTCTCGTCTAGACATGGCATATCTTAAAACAGTCACTCTCTCATCTAGACAAGGAATGCCTAACCGCCATGTTGGGGACTGGAAGATACAACGATATGAAAATGAAGACAGTGAAATATCATACTTTGGCGTGAAAAGGATACAATGATATGAACATGAAGACAACAGTTTCATAATTAAGGAAACAAGAGACAATGAAATTAACACAAAGACAACATTCTCATACTTAGGAAACTAAGAAACAATGAAATGAACATGAAGACAACATTCTCATAGCAACGGAGCGTTTGAGGCAAGAGTCAATGATTTAGTATTGGATAAGAAAACAGTTTAGAGCGCAAATATACAAGAGTTATTACATGACGTCACGGGGACTACATTAGGTTACCATAGTTAGAGAGCGTTTGACAACAGCAATGAAGACAGACGGACAGAAGGACAACATCGAGATATCGACAATATTCAACTGAAAAGGCATTATAGGCACGACATAGGATGGTCACGCAAGATTAAGAAACAACGGCACAATCTAGATTATGAAGAACGGTCAAGAATAAATGCATGGCGCAGAAGGAATGAAGAGAAATATCTGGCGTCACAACTGGCCGCCGATCGAATTGTAGGCAAAAAGGTCACAGCTTTAGTACGTCAGTAAAGGAACTTCGTGTCAAGTGACTTGCTTCGCTTCGGAAGTCACGGGTGGCAAGCATCGTCTGGATCTTTTCTCCGGGGCATGCTGGTGTGCTGGGGAATGAACAGGCAGACAGATTGGCTGGCTCTGCAAAACTTGGTGGAGTATTGATGCATGATAAGGCAGACGTGGTTGCGGCTTTGTAGGAGCACATGAACACCACGGAGGAGCAAATGGGTCACCATGGTCTGGCAAGAATGCAACAGCGTGGAGTGACGAGGGGATCTGGCCAACGCTCGACGCTCAGAGGAAAGGTGAGACGCACATATAATCAGATTGCTACTGGTATTATCGGGGTTGGAACTCTTCGCTGGCTTCTGAGGATGGGGACGGAGCGCTTATGGGAATGCCCCAAATGCTGTGATGTCGGTTCTTAAATCAATCAATAAATCAATCAGGAACTTAAATGTAAGCAATTAGTGATGGACCACGCTTAAGTTTTTGTCATTTAGTTATCAATATGCTGAGATTGGATTCGGCAGGCGAAACGGTATGTTTTCAATCATTATTTATTTATTATACTCTGACCGATCCTCCCAGCTGAATGGGAACGGTCATGTAACTATTTATTGATTATCTGTCCGACCGATCAACACCATTAAAGTAAATATGACGTGGATTACCATCGTTGACTGCTGTCATTTTGTTGACATTCAATTTACGGTTCCCGTTAATCTGTTATGATGTTCTGGGACAGACAACGAGTGTAATTCAGGATACCAACACCATAGCAGAATAAAAAGTACAACACCAGGCAAAAGTACATCTACTTTTAACAAACAACATATAGTCCACAGAACAATGGCTGGGCAACATCATACACATATTTATTTTTCAAGTGATGATACTCATTAAACCAATCTTTACCCATTATTATTGGGCGGTTACAAACATCTACTCACTGGCCGGGAGATATTTTGCAAACTGGGTACGCGAATGGATATGTCATTGCAAGAAACAATTTATAATTGTATCTGTATACCTTGGTTGCTTAACGTGTCTCTGCTTAGAAATATCAGACTAACCTCACCACTGCATAAGTGTCATACATTATACACACAACTGAAAACTCTAACATTGTTCAAGTCAACAAAGTTAAAACATATATATCAACATATACATTCAGGAAAAAAAACATACCGTTCCGCCTGCCGAATCCAATCTCAGCATATTGATAAGTAAATGACAAATAATTGAGCGTGGTCCATCACTAATTGCTTACATTTAAGTTCCTTTACTGACGTACTAAAGCTGTGACCTTTTTGCCTACAATTCGATCGGCGGCCAGTTGTGACGCCAGATATTTCTCTTCATTCCTTCTGCGCCATGCATTTATTCTTGACCGTTCTTCATAATCTAGATTGTGCCGTTGTTTCTTCATCTTGCGTGACCATCCTATGTCGTGCCTATAATGCCTTTTCAGTTGAATATTGTCGATATCTCGATGTTGTCCTTCTGTCCGCCTGTCTCCATTGCTGTTGTCAAACGCTCTCTGACTATGGTAACCTAATGTAGTCCTCGTGACGTCATGTAGTAACTCTTGTTTCCTTGCGCTCTACGGTGACTCACTTTATTTGTCTGCCACTATTTTCTTATCCAATACTAAATCATTGACTCTTGCCTCACACGCTATGTGGCACTCATACTTAGGGAAAAAAGAAACAATGAAATGAACATGGAGACAACAGTCTCATGCTTAGGGGAAAAAGAGACAATGAAATTAACATGAAGACAACAGTCTCATGCTTAGGGGAAAAAGAGAGCTATCCTGACTATGAGAACAACACAGAATCTAACCACCGAAGATTGCCACATTCTTAACCCGCAGGGACAGACACCATACTATGCTTCAGTTCGCAAATTAAGAAATGGACTAAGAACTGAAGGCGGACCTCAAAGACGGCACTGATCTACTCCCAGTTCGTGTAATCGGAGTCTCGTCAGTATATGCCAACCGAGTCCTTACAGCGTTGATTATATCAATCCTGCCCATGCTTCTTCCCGTGTTTATTTATGTAATATTTGCTGCTGGCTACTTGAATTACACAGAAAATGCATCAATGGCAAATGAAATGTAACCATTCTCTATATGTAAGTTCTTAAAAAAAGATAAGCTTACCTTTGTTTCTCTGATAATCACATGAACATCGGTGCATCCCCAGCTGGCAGTCCCTCCATGTTGCCTAGCTCCATGAACAGCAATAACCCAATGGCAGCCATGATTGCTCATATGTTTCAAAAGTCAGGTATGTGATTTCAAAACTAATTAATTTGATCTCATCTCATCTCACCTCATCTTGTACTTTTTGTACGTTGCGGTCTCGAAGTGAGGTATAAACCCGTTTACGGGCTCCGATAATACTTCTTAGTTTTCTATGAGCAGTATGAAAATCCCCTGCCTGCTTGCTAGGTCAGTCTCAGGTTTAAGACAAAAAAAATCTGACCAAGGGTAATCCTTCACCCTGGCGAGCCAAAGCCCCTTTGGCCCATGACCTCGCGGTCCTGGTGTCCCGGTCTGCACCGCGGGGAGTGAATTCAGAAATTAATTCGATTTGTTGATATTTTTATTTCAGCCACACATTTAGACCTAACTAGCCATTAGTATACATTTCATAGTAAGCAATTAGGCTGGGTGGGGCTAGGGGGCTAGATGGATATTTGAAAAGAATATTCCGCCTTCATGAGGATTCGAAAATATGTAAACTGGTTGCTAACCACTGCGCTACCATAGCATATTTACTATACATATATGTACTATCCAGATATGCACTTTACCATTGGCACCTTGCCGTCTTGACAGACGATAGTTTGTGCTTCAAAAAGGCATAATAACTTTTACCCATGGCGGTAGCGAATGTGACTGATAAGGCCAATTCGCGCGGTAAATGTTCGTTCACAGTGGGTGCACATGAACACGTGGTCATTTCCACCATCATGCACCATCTTACGTCTCACACGCTCGGTGTGTGACTTATCTGCAATAATTTTCTCCTTTGTTACGCCAATTGACAGGGACTTATAACCCGTAACAGTTGCCTCTCGCTTTGATTCCGAGACCGGTTAAGACCAGGGATGGAGTTATTGCCTCTCCATAGCACAAAGCCTGGGCTAAAATATAGAGATCATGTGTTGCCCATGCAGCATGATCCCTCTCTCGGCCTGCCTAGTTCACTCCAGAGGAAAGGTAACAAGATAAGCTGCAGAAGCTGCCGGATCAGCAAAGCAATGCTCCATCTGTCCGCCTGTCGGAGCTTCGATCCTAGACCAGCCGCCAACCAAGGCTTAGGGCCTGGTCTGCCCTGCCATGACATTTTGTCTTTAGGTTGCATTTCCTCGCACCAGGGTAAGGCTTGTACCCTCCCAATTGCACTCTTCCGCCCGAAGCCGTTGGCACAATGTGAGGTGTCGGGTTTGGTAAGCGCCGCCCAATTTTCGGCGCTAACAGAAAGCAGGTAGTACCGTCTACTGTTATACAGTAGCTCAGTCATATCTGACTAAGACCTGACACCATGCACTATACAGATAGGGACTTTATATGTATGTACTATACAGATGCCGGCTTCGTGGCTTAGAGGTTATGACTTTTCTCCGTAATCTCGTATACTCTCGTCGGTAACGTGATAACGGTGAGAATCAGCAGTGTTTCGAAGCGCATCGGTAACTTACGGGGTATGTGAGCCGGCCGCTCAGAAAGCAATGGCAAACTACTGAGCGTAATCTTGCCAAGAAATCAACATACAGCTGAAAGATGCTGGTGTTGACAGCGATTTCCTGTAAAGGATATGAAAAAAAAAAAAAACTATACAGACATGCACTATACAGATAGGTACAATATATGTTTGTACTATACAGATATGCACTATACAGATATGCACTATACAGATATGTATAATACAGATATGTACGATACATGTATTTACTACACAAGTATGTACTACACATTAATGTACTATACAGATATGTACTATACAGGCGTGTACTATATCCCGATAAGCGTGAGCAGTCATCTTCTGCCATCTCACTCGATCACCAGAGTCGTGGATCAGCTCCGTGTTCCTGTCTCGACCATGCCACGTGGCCAAGCCATTCAGGTATTTACTTTTCGATCTTCTCCTTGGTCTCTTCCCTTCGATCTTGCCAGTTGTCACCAAGTTTTCCAAGTCATTTTTTCTCATAACATGCCCATAAAAGTTTGATGTCTATGTCTAGTGACGCAAATCAGTTTACGATCTTCATTTGTTTCTTGAAGGACTTGTTCATTGGTTTTTCTGTCTGTCCATGGTATTCTTTGCATTTTCTTCAGAAACCACATTTCCACAGCCATCAGTTGTTTTTCAGCTTGACTGCTACACTCTTTTTCTCGTTTCAATTGTTATGTTTACACTTCTTAGTTTTTCTACGAGCAGTATGAAGATCCCCTGCCGGCTTGCTAGGCCAGTCGCAGGTTTAGGACACTAATCTGACCACAGGGAGTCCATCCCCTATGGCGAGCCATAGCCCCGTTAGCCCATGACCTCGCGGTCATGGTTGCCCGGTCTGCACCACGTGGAGGTGGGGGTTGACTTGTGTAGTCTGCGGGTCATCGGCAGGCTACTAATTTTCGCTCTTCACCCCTCCTGGGAGAGGCTAGCCGATCCTAACCCTGCTGGCTGCAGGGCCAGGCGCATTCCACACCTTACAGACACACCTTACAGGACTAAAGTGAGGGTTAAAGCTGCTCTAGATTTTATTAGAAAGCAGCAGGTCAAATGGTTTGGCCATGCAAGTAGGCTACCAGTCAACAGCATGCCACAACAAGCAATGATGTACAGACCAGATGGAAACAGAGGAAGAGGCCGACCACGTAAACGTTGGACGGAGGGAATAACAGAATCCATGGGAATGTCGATATACGAAGCCCATAACCGGGCACTCTCACGAAGTTTATACTTCACCTCGACACCGCAAGGTACAAGAGGAACATGATGAGATGAGATGAGATTGTTATGTTTTTCATCTTGCAAAAGGCTACCTTCGCAATGGCAATTCTTGTTCTAATCTCTTCAAGGCATCTCCCATGAGATGTTATGACTGTGCCGAGATAACTGTATCGATTCACTTGCTTAAGAATATGCCTATTTACTCGTATATCGTATATCACATTGTGGTATTTCCTTCTTCCCAGTGACGACCATAATCTGTCTTCTTAATATTCAGTTCTAACCCAAGTTGTTCACTGTGTGCAAAACCTCATCTACTAAATGTTGCATGTCCTGTTCACTGTCTACAATCAAGACTGTATCATCTGCATATCTAATGTTATTGATGTCTCGTCGTGTACTACATAGGTATGAACTATACACATAGTATAGTGCAGATGACACTAGGAGAGACTAAACATCAAATTAACAACAGTATTGATTCCCGTTGTAGATGCCATTGTATAACTGGTGACTTCCCTCTATACTCGTACATCTATATCTTGTTCCACATCTACATCTATATCTTGTTTGAACTCCTTCGGCTACACATTTTCTTATTTGGTACCTTTCACAAATGAACTGAACTGAACTCCTTCCCGCCTTCTTAACAACGAAGGATATGTGTTTTAATACTATTAAAGTTTCTGATTTGATGTTTTTCTTTAGATATGTTTGCGTTGTTACGTTCTTGATGAAGATTATTATAATCGATATGTCATTCGTTCGTTCGTAGTATATTTATTTTTATTTTTATTTTATTACTTTTGTTTTATTTACCCTCTACTGTTTATGTTCACCACTGTGGAGATCGTTCTAAGGCATGTCCACTTCAGTATACGTTCAGTATATCTCACTCTCTCGCAGGAGTTGCATATGCTGAACTGTTTTTATTTCTTATCTGTATATCCTGCTGCAGCTATTGTTTCTATTAGATAATTATAAATGCCATGTCAAAAATTAGTTTTTGTGAGTCTTGTATGTTTGATTATTGCACATTTTCCATGTGTTTTAATGCATATTGTTTCTGTTGTTGGCGTTATCTAAGATTTGCTCCATAACTGACGTATGAATTAAATAATGTATGAGAGCAGAGAGATATAGAAGGCACCAGACGGGCCTGAGTGCCAAATTCTTAACTCTTTGAAAATACAGTTTGTTCGTTTGTTCGTTCCTATATATCTGAATTCAACTTCCACCATTAGTCGATGACAATAAGGATATACTTTGTTTTCATTTATTGTTCGTTCACCCAGTTTGAATTCGAACAAAATCCAGGCTGGACTGAGTTTTACGTGTAAGCTAGCTTTCCCTATTACCAGAGTCCCTCGTCATCTGGTGACTTTTAAGGTATTTATCATTTTAAGTCCCAAAGTCAAGGACGATAAGTCAACTTTTTAATCCAACTGACTGATGTAGGTGTTGCACCCACTAGCTCGCCATCAGCACACCGGAAGTTTAAGAGCTAGTGCTCTTATCCGTTCGGCCATACTGCCCTCCTGTAAGAATTATATATATATAAAGGTTTCGCGGGAGCATCTTGGCTAAACAGTCTCCTGAGTTGTGGGTTCAAATCCACATCCATTATTTGTTTGTTTATTTTTTTTTTAAATTGATCTGTGATTTGGCATCAGGGAATGTCTTGAAATATAAAGGTGGCTAATGTACTATTGACCGCGTCTTCCACAAATGTTGAGTGGTCTATACAAGTACAGGCTTGGTATCATATACTAAAGGCGCGTTAACGAGTCCTTTACATTACTTTACACATACATGTAGGTGGTATAACTGTTCGTAAGGCCAAAATTGCTGTCTGATTACGTGTCTTGGTTAACCATCTGAGAAAGAGCGGATGCAAAAGAGAAACAAGAAAAATAGGGAAGAGATTGAGGAGATGATGAAGAGGACGGTTACGATAACAAGGAGGTGTAAAGGAAATCAGAAGCAAAAATAAAACCAACAACAAAGAAGGATATAGGTATTGTGACAAGACCGCCGGGGCTTGGACTGGTTTGCCACGATAGTTACTATCCCCTGCCTTTGCTCCAACCACCTCAATAGCACTCTACATCTACCAGGCCCCACACAAGCCGGGACAGCTTAACCTCCCCTCCCTCACCTAGGGTTCCAAACCCCAAGGGGGCTCGGACCAGACACCAGTCATATCACTGCACAAAGTCATAGCTAAGAGAACAAAAATTTAATTCTGAACTACGTCAACCACAACACAGAGAAGGATGGCTGAAAGCCAGACTAGAAGAACTATGTACAAGATCACAGACGCAGATGAGTATTCATCATGGAGGCGGACGATAGCTCGTGCGGTTGTCCAGTCGTGGTAGCGACTCACCCAGGCTCCTCCAGTGGACTGGAACTCCAAGGTCTGCTGCCTCTCCAAAGTTCCCTCTTCACCCAGAGAACCAAGCAAGGGCTGATCAAGCGCCGTACCACTGCCTGACGGACACTGCACTGATGAACAAGGATCCTTCCTTGCTGTCGTACTATTTCCCTTGTCACACTCTTGATGAAGTCTGGGCCGACCCTAGAACATTAGCGGTCTCCCACTTGCAGAAAAAATACATGTAGCACCGTCTCAAAATACACAAGAGCCAGGTCACTCTTCTATCTCATCAGTGACCCACACACTGATATGTCACCTACACAATAAGCGGTTGCTCCACCCGAACACACAATGTCACTGGTAAAGTCTATCAGGTGACTAAACACTTCACCTTAGTTCCATGTCCTTGGACAATAGATCTTCACACAGTATTATGTACCTACCCTGATCCATGGGTAGTAATCACAACCTAGCCTACACTGTCAACAGTTCATCCCGTTGGCATGAGGTAGCTCCCTACCTTCACAAACATTGTCAACAGTTCATAACGTTGGCATGAGGTAACTCCCTACCTTCACAACCATGTCACTCAGGTGTTTCCACCAATGTTGTAATCAATGTCCTAGTTCACTGGACCACATGTTGGCTTCATAAAGGTAACCAATGTAAAAACACTATGTAAGCATCAACTGATACATGGTGTCCCATAACCCAGCCGGGCCAGAAGCATATAACACAGGTCATGGCGACCGGTAACAATGATCACTCTGCACAACTTGAAAGGCCACTACCTTGCAATTACCAAGGTTTACACAGAGACTGAATGTCACCAGTGCTTCACTGGCTTGAATCACCAGACGTTTCAGTGTTGGATCCTCTCAGGATCGGATGACACTCGTCGGACTCTTGACGGAGGTCCTAACCTAGACCTACCGACTTATTCAGCACTCAGCTCCTTCCAACATTGATCTCGCAGACTCAGACAACCACTCCCAGTATAGCCTCAATCAACTTCTGGATAGGCACTGGAATGAGTGGGCCCATAGAGCTCATGGTGCAGCTCTTGAATCTTCTTCTGTATAGTAATAACAGATCCTGAAACACGGAGAGGTGGGTGTGAGTACTCAACTACAACAAAGACTACCAGCATCTCCACCCTGTCACCTGCCTCTCAGACATTCCTCATGTCTACCAACATGAGTATGAAATCATCACATCATAGATCTACCTAGTAACTATAATATATAGGCATAATGATGGTAGAAAAAGCAATAGCACACCTGTTCAGTCAAGTAACACTTCTGGGCTACATATAACCCCTAGCACCAGAGTCGACTGTATGACTCTGTCAAGCATCCTTCGCCTGGTGCCAGTCCAATCCGGTTTCATCTTCCATCATCAATCAACATATACACTTACTTTCCTTTCAGTGTAGGGATTACTGTATCGAGAAGGTGTCCAGCCGGACATCTCCTTCCTGACAGACTCATCAATTCATCAATCCCTTAACCCATGGACTGATGAATTACACACATTAATAACTATATGTCCATAATGAATTATACTCCTGATAATTCATTACTATAGCATTAACTAAGGAGAACTCATGACTTGTTACACTTAAATAGCAAAATCATATCACAGCCATAGTGTCAGGTCTGGGATCCCTGCCCCAGATCCTGAGTTGCCCTCTTATTCACTGACTATCTTTCAGGTCAGTCATCCCTGTGCCGGTCGAGCACAGCTGTGGTGGCCATCCACCACTACACTTTCCCACAGCTACTGTGGGTCTCGTGTACCTTGTCCCGTGACTACTTAAGTCACGTCATCCAATGTAGCAAACCTCCAGACTCCACTATGCCCCTCCCAACTACTACCTCATGGCAGTACTCCAAGTACTCCATGAACCGAGTCAGGGTTCCAGAAGAGTAGAATATTAGAGACAGAAACGGTTAGGTTCAAACCTCGATCTATCTAGACACCTCGGCCTCGAATTACGGAGTGCCGCATCACCCTCGATCGGGTATGTTCACTCATCGGATATGCACGATTGCATTGGGTCGGACCTAGTACCGATCGGATTGGGGTACCGGCCTACCTCCCTCTGCCTAGACAAACGTAAGATGTAACACGCACGGTCATCCTGGCGGACGGACAGGACAACAAGCAGTCACAATAGTATCATGAGTACTTCTTATCAATTGGTATCCTACCGATGCAACGCCATTCGGCTTACGCGGAATAACAGTGCTATCTGCACACAGCAAATACACCACTGCTGATTTCACCTTGATTCCTCGAAAAATCACCATCACTGATAGAACAAGTACGTTACCATTCTAATGTCACGAAGCACATTACACATTTCTAATAATAAGCTATACCTTATCATTTACAGCGTCTAGCATGTTGATGTCATGACGGACAAACTGTCGCCTTGCCTGCGTAATGAATAAACCAAACCCGTAACTGCTGCACACTGTAACGCACATCGTTCGGCCTATTTTATTTACACACCACTCGCTGTGGAATACGGCTTGTTCCGTCAGGTAACACATTACATTGCTGATCGATAAAGCCTACTTAAAAATGCAAACCGCCAACTGTAACGGATAACGCTACGCGACAACTCAATTTTACGACGGCAATTAATTCATTCCGGGAATCAGCACGGCATCACGACAACAATTAAATAATAGAATAAGTACTCAACTAACCTGTGATTGAAGAATCACAACCTTGACTGTAGATGTCCGCACTGGCCGCGAATATTGACATCACAATTATAACAGCCTCTTGGCTGCGATCTGTCTACGCTGAGGTTTGGTGGGCGACTGCTCACGACAAAGTCAGTGCGCCTTCCCCTCGCCTACACGGGCCGCGTGACTTTCATGATTCATGAAGAAAACCAGAGTCACGATGGATTCCTCCAACCCGTGCTGCACAACGCACTCGTGAACTTAGAGATCAAAACCACGTACGCACTTGGGGGAACATTCTAGATTCTTCTATAAATAACTAGAATAGCTCCGCCCCCGCACTACTTTTCTAGGGAACTCCCCTATTAATTGACATTAAATTCAAGGGAGACCAACGCATGGCACTCCCTTCAAAGGGCTATTATGCAGAGATCTTACGATATTTATCCGTTTCGTCACATAGGCCCCCACTTAAGATGGTCGACCCGGTCGAACTCACTAGACAAAGATCGGTCTGAACTCTGAACCTCTACTCTATCAAGATTGGATTTCCAGGAAAAGACGTTCCATAACGTTCCCTTTCCCTGGGGAGATTCACCAGAATGGTATGGATGCTGGATCACCAACCACCGCCTCAAACATACGTTATCTCCAGCGATTAGGCCCGAAACGTAATGGCCTGGTGATTGGCTTACAGGATCTGTCTACACTGGACTGTTCCGCATCCACCTGTTGCAGGCCATCGGTTACTTTACTGAAGGTTCGTTCGTCCCTTCCGACAATAGGATATTTCCTATCCCGACTAGGCATCACCTTCGTGGACTGTTCGCGGATGTCGACCGAAATGAATGGTCGCTTACTCCAGGTTCGTCTGGAGTACCCTTGCTCCTGCCTTCTCTCCCGCGAGTAAGGACAGTGAGCCTGTCGGCGTATCGAGTCACCCGACGATCCCGTCGTGCCAGATGTGACATCGCCTGTCCGACCACGATTCCCAGTGTGCTTAACACCATGGGCCTCTACCCGACGGAGCCCGTTCGCCCTATCTACGGTTGAACGCTCAGGAGACCGCAGACCCTCCCCACAGGATGTACTGCGTAGGACTGAGTCTTCCTCGCCCTCGTCTGGACCCAGAACCGAATCTAGCGCGATGGTAGTCGCACTATCTTGTGGAGAAACTACCTCGGACCTCTCCAAATTCTGAAGGAGAGTACAATGGAACTTACGCAATTCCCCGCGGACCTTCACCTCATACGTGGATCGGGACATTATCCGCTCCACAGGAAAAGGGCCCTGCCATCCGAGTTCGAATTCCGCCCCCTCGATTGGGAGAAGCGCGAGAACCCTATCTCCAATCTGCAGAGATACACCGTTTTTGGTCTTGTGCTTTGGTGCTGCCAGACAACACGTTGGGCACGACCGGATATATCTCCGCACGTCGCCTGTCATTCCAGGCCAGTGGTAGTGGCTGGAAAGACACTGGACTGTTGTCCCCACATCCTTATGTCCGGTTAAGGATAAGGTATGCACTCTATGTATCAAGCGGGATCTGTAGTCAGTAGGGACTACCATCTGACCGTACTGGCTATCCCCTTGCCCGGCTCTACGATAAAGCAACCGGTTTTCTACATAGAACTGACCCGGAGTTGGCGGGACAGAACTTTGGGACACCTCCAGTAAGTAAGGACGCAAAGTCTGGTCCCCACTTTGAGCACTGCTCACTAACCTCGCAAGAGAATGGTCTATTTCCTTACCACACTGCCTTTTTCCATCCTTAGCCCTGGCCTGCCTAGCGCTCACTAGACAATGTTCCCTGGGGTCCCCCAGGAATACATGCGGACGACCGAGGATCAAAGGGTAAATAGGATCAGGCAGCACAGCCGCCTGGATGCTACCCGTAACGTACCTGCACCGAATGTCAATCCGAGCAATCGGCAAGTCCATAGCTACGGAGCTCCTCATGGCCAGCTGAAATTCTCTTGTCTCGCCGGTGAGCTGCCCTGGGCTCACAAGGTGGGATGAGATTACAGCTTCAAACTGCAATCCTGTATCGTATAGACATTCCACCTGCTTCCCATTCACCTCTATCGTTTCGATCGCAGGTGATTTCTCAGACTTTGGTTTCTCCCGACCCTTAGGTGTGGTCTCGCTAGGTCTACCTCTAGTAGAGGCGAGACACGCAAAGTGCAAGTCCTTTGGCTTCCTCAGACAATCTACAGTATTATGGGAAGGAGACTTACAGTGCTTACACCACCTCTTACTCCACTTCCGTTTTGGGGAGGCGGGAGGGCTTTGCTTATCGGGTTTCTTACCAGAGTCTTTTACCACAGGATCTGCTACATTGGATGATTCTTTGGGACCTTTGGTCTTGGGCTTCTGATCAAGCCCCTTCTGCCTTTTCTGTGAATCAGTCTGACTGGAATCCCCAGTCTCACCATAGACTTCCACATACCTTTCAGCTAACTTATTTACTATGTCTAGCCTTTCCGCCCCATTTTCCCCTAAGAAATTCCTTAAAGGCTTGGACATCTGCATTTTCATTTGATCCACCACCATCAACTCTCTCAGACTCTCATAATCCTCTTTGAAATTGGCCAATGCCATCCACTTCAACAGGTATGAGTTCAACCTCACACTATAGGCCGAGAACATCTCACCTGGTTCTCTCTTGGAAGTTCTGAACCTCCGCCTGTAAGCATGGGCTGTCATTTCGAATCTTTTCAAAAGAGCCGATTTCAGGGTTGGATAATCATTTTCCATCCCTGGGGGAAGACGCGCATACACTTCGTACGCGGTGCCACGGAGTCCTTGTGAAAGCTTAAGATTCCAACGCTCTGCCTCTAAACCCATAGCTTTACACATTGCCTCGAACTTCTCTAAGAATTGATCTATCTTCTCTTGGTCCGGTTCAAATGGTGGAAACGGCCATTTCATAGCATGGTAAGCTGGTCTGCTGGCTACTGATGAGCTAGGTAAAGCTACTCCACCTACTGCTCCCTCAGACTCACCAACCGATTTAGCCTCTACCTCAAGTTGTTTCATACGGAACTCATGTTCCATTTCCAACTTCCTAGCATCTAATTTCTTAGACTCTAGGTCAGCTGCCAGTTTTTGTGCTTGTTGGTCTGCCACCAACTTTTGCTCTTCAAGTGCTACCTTTCGAGCTTCCAGCTCAATTTCTGACTTTCTTCTCTCCCTCTCTTCTGCTCTGAAGTCTCTCTCTACTTCCAGTACATAGGCTTTAAACTCCTCACCTTCCAATCCCATCTCAGTTGCAGATGCCCGCACCTTAGCTAAATCTAAAGTACGAGTAGCCATGCTTAGTGTAACTTAGTATCAGTATAGATATGTAATACCCAATCACAATGCTAACTTAACTAAATGTCGGTCCACGTCGAAGAGAAAGGTTTCAGTAGCCCTACTCGTCAAGTAGATAATAGGTATAGGACAGATGACACTATAACCTATTCCTACGAGATGTCAGAACAAAGAGAAGATCCCGGACGAGCCCCCACTCTATCTTGTGACAAGACCGCCGGGGCTTGGACTGGTTTGCCACGATAGTTACTATCCCCTGCCTTTGCTCCAACCACCTCAATAGCACTCTACATCTACCAGGCCCCACACAAGCCGGGACAGCTTAACCTCCCCTCCCTCACCTAGGGTTCCAAACCCCAAGGGGGCTCGGACCAGACACCAGTCATATCACTGCACAAAGTCATAGCTAAGAGAACAAAAATTTAATTCTGAACTACGTCAACCACAACACAGAGAAGGATGGCTGAAAGCCAGACTAGAAGAACTATGTACAAGATCACAGACGCAGATGAGTATTCATCATGGAGGCGGACGATAGCTCGTGCGGTTGTCCAGTCGTGGTAGCGACTCACCCAGGCTCCTCCAGTGGACTGGAACTCCAAGGTCTGCTGCCTCTCCAAAGTTCCCTCTTCACCCAGAGAACCAAGCAAGGGCTGATCAAGCGCCGTACCACTGCCTGACGGACACTGCACTGATGAACAAGGATCCTTCCTTGCTGTCGTACTATTTCCCTTGTCACACTCTTGATGAAGTCTGGGCCGACCCTAGAACATTAGCGGTCTCCCACTTGCAGAAAAAATACATGTAGCACCGTCTCAAAATACACAAGAGCCAGGTCACTCTTCTATCTCATCAGTGACCCACACACTGATATGTCACCTACACAATAAGCGGTTGCTCCACCCGAACACACAATGTCACTGGTAAAGTCTATCAGGTGACTAAACACTTCACCTTAGTTCCATGTCCTTGGACAATAGATCTTCACACAGTATTATGTACCTACCCTGATCCATGGGTAGTAATCACAACCTAGCCTACACTGTCAACAGTTCATCCCGTTGGCATGAGGTAGCTCCCTACCTTCACAAACATTGTCAACAGTTCATAACGTTGGCATGAGGTAACTCCCTACCTTCACAACCATGTCACTCAGGTGTTTCCACCAATGTTGTAATCAATGTCCTAGTTCACTGGACCACATGTTGGCTTCATAAAGGTAACCAATGTAAAAACACTATGTAAGCATCAACTGATACATGGTGTCCCATAACCCAGCCGGGCCAGAAGCATATAACACAGGTCATGGCGACCGGTAACAATGATCACTCTGCACAACTTGAAAGGCCACTACCTTGCAATTACCAAGGTTTACACAGAGACTGAATGTCACCAGTGCTTCACTGGCTTGAATCACCAGACGTTTCAGTGTTGGATCCTCTCAGGATCGGATGACACTCGTCGGACTCTTGACGGAGGTCCTAACCTAGACCTACCGACTTATTCAGCACTCAGCTCCTTCCAACATTGATCTCGCAGACTCAGACAACCACTCCCAGTATAGCCTCAATCAACTTCTGGATAGGCACTGGAATGAGTGGGCCCATAGAGCTCATGGTGCAGCTCTTGAATCTTCTTCTGTATAGTAATAACAGATCCTGAAACACGGAGAGGTTGGTGTGAGTACTCAACTACAACAAAGACTACCAGCATCTCCACCCTGTCACCTGCCTCTCAGACATTCCTCATGTCTACCAACATGAGTATGAAATCATCACATCATAGATCTACCTAGTAACTATAATATATAGGCATAATGATGGTAGAAAAAGCAATAGCACACCTGTTCAGTCAAGTAACACTTCTGGGCTACATATAACCCCTAGCACCAGAGTCGACTGTATGACTCTGTCAAGCATCCTTCGCCTGGTGCCAGTCCAATCCGGTTTCATCTTCCATCATCAATCAACATATACACTTACTTTCCTTTCAGTGTAGGGATTACTGTATCGAGAAGGTGTCCAGCCGGACATCTCCTTCCTGACAGACTCATCAATTCATCAATCCCTTAACCCATGGACTGATGAATTACACACATTAATAACTATATGTCCATAATGAATTATACTCCTGATAATTCATTACTATAGCATTAACTAAGGAGAACTCATGACTTGTTACACTTAAATAGCAAAATCATATCACAGCCATAGTGTCAGGTCTGGGATCCCTGCCCCAGATCCTGAGTTGCCCTCTTATTCACTGACTATCTTTCAGGTCAGTCATCCCTGTGCCGGTCGAGCACAGCTGTGGTGGCCATCCACCACTACACTTTCCCACAGCTACTGTGGGTCTCGTGTACCTTGTCCCGTGACTACTTAAGTCACGTCATCCAATGTAGCAAACCTCCAGACTCCACTATGCCCCTCCCAACTACTACCTCATGGCAGTACTCCAAGTACTCCATGAACCGAGTCAGGGTTCCAGAAGAGTAGAATATTAGAGACAGAAACGGTTAGGTTCAAACCTCGATCTATCTAGACACCTCGGCCTCGAATTACGGAGTGCCGCATCACCCTCGATCGGGTATGTTCACTCATCGGATATGCACGATTGCATTGGGTCGGACCTAGTACCGATCGGATTGGGGTACCGGCCTACCTCCCTCTGCCTAGACAAACGTAAGATGTAACACGCACGGTCATCCTGGCGGACGGACAGGACAACAAGCAGTCACAATAGTATCATGAGTACTTCTTATCAATTGGTATCCTACCGATGCAACGCCATTCGGCTTACGCGGAATAACAGTGCTATCTGCACACAGCAAATACACCACTGCTGATTTCACCTTGATTCCTCGAAAAATCACCATCACTGATAGAACAAGTACGTTACCATTCTAATGTCACGAAGCACATTACACATTTCTAATAATAAGCTATACCTTATCATTTACAGCGTCTAGCATGTTGATGTCATGACGGACAAACTGTCGCCTTGCCTGCGTAATGAATAAACCAAACCCGTAACTGCTGCACACTGTAACGCACATCGTTCGGCCTATTTTATTTACACACCACTCGCTGTGGAATACGGCTTGTTCCGTCAGGTAACACATTACATTGCTGATCGATAAAGCCTACTTAAAAATGCAAACCGCCAACTGTAACGGATAACGCTACGCGACAACTCAATTTTACGACGGCAATTAATTCATTCCGGGAATCAGCACGGCATCACGACAACAATTAAATAATAGAATAAGTACTCAACTAACCTGTGATTGAAGAATCACAACCTTGACTGTAGATGTCCGCACTGGCCGCGAATATTGACATCACAATTATAACAGCCTCTTGGCTGCGATCTGTCTACGCTGAGGTTTGGTGGGCGACTGCTCACGACAAAGTCAGTGCGCCTTCCCCTCGCCTACACGGGCCGCGTGACTTTCATGATTCATGAAGAAAACCAGAGTCACGATGGATTCCTCCAACCCGTGCTGCACAACGCACTCGTGAACTTAGAGATCAAAACCACGTACGCACTTGGGGGAACATTCTAGATTCTTCTATAAATAACTAGAATAGCTCCGCCCCCGCACTACTTTTCTAGGGAACTCCCCTATTAATTGACATTAAATTCAAGGGAGACCAACGCATGGCACTCCCTTCAAAGGGCTATTATGCAGAGATCTTACGATATTTATCCGTTTCGTCACAGGTATAACCTGCAAACATGTCTTATTGACGGTAGTTTTATTATATTTCACAGCACAGACACCACCACCGACGCCTACAACAACGACAACGATTACGCCAACAGTTAAAATGCGTCCTGGAGGTTTCCGTAAGTTCTGCGGATTACAAAAAATAATTAAAAAAAATAATCATAATCATACTGACCTCAGTCATCTTTAGAGTACTGTAATAATAATCATACTCACCTCAGTCATCTTTAGAGTACTGTAATCATAATTATACTCACCTCAGTCATCTTTAGAGTTCTGTAATCATAGTTATAACAACCTCAGTTATCTTTAGAGTAATGTAATCATAATTATAACAACCTCAGTCATGTTTAGTTAGAAGTAGTTGCATTACAGGACGTTGCAATCAACATCAGCATTTTTTGCTGTTGTAATCTCTTGGCAAGTTTACGTTCGGTAGTTTGCCATTGCCGTCTGAACGACCGACACCCATACCATTTCATAAAACACAAACGCAAGGTGATCTGCTGCCAAATCGCCCGCAGCTGTGTTTTTAACGCTGGTATTCGGGATTACGAACTTCGCCCGTATTCCCTCTGCCACGGAGACCGGTCAGTCATGTTTAGAGTACTGTAATAATAATGCTCACCTCAGTCATATTTAGAGTATTGTAATCATAATCATACTCACCTCAATCATCTATAGAGTACTGTAATCATAGCAATTCTCACCCCAGTCATATTTAGAGTACCGTAATTATAATCACACTCACCTCAGTCATCTTTAGAGTACTTTAATCATAATCATACTCACGCCAGTTATTTTTAGAGTAGTGTAATCATAATTATACTCACATCAGTCACGTTTATGGAACTGTAATGATAATCATACTCACATGAGTCATCTTTAGTTTACTGTAATCATAATCATACTCACTCAGTTATCTTTAGAGTATTGTAATTATAATCATACTCACCTCATTCATCTTTAAAGTATTGTAATCATAATCATGCCGGTCTCCCAGGTCTAGAAGTTACACGATTTTCTCCGTAATCCCGTAAACTCTCGTGAGTAACGTGACGTGCGCGAGAATCCGTAGCGGTTCTCACTGCGTCGGTAAATTACGGGATATGTGAGGCGGTCGCTCAGAAAGCAATGATAAACTACTGAGCATAATCTTGCCAAGAAATCAACAATCAGCTGAAAGATGCTGATGTTGACAGCGATGTCCTGTAAAGAATATGCGAACCAAAAAAAATAAATCATAATCATACTCGCATCAATCATCTTTAGAGTATTGTAATCATAATTATATTCACTTCAGTCATCTTTAGAGTATTGTAATCATAAGCATACTCATCTCAGCCATCTTTAGAGTACTGTAATCATAATCAAACTCACCTCAGTCATCTTTAGAGGGTTGTATTCATAATCATACTTACCTCAGTTATCTTTAGAGTATTGTATTCATAATCATACTCACCTCAGTCATCTTCAGAGTATTATAATCATAACCATACTCATCTCAGTCATCTTCAGAGTACTGTAATCATAATCTTACTCACCTGAGTCATCTTTAAAGGTTTGGAATCATAATCATACTTACCCCAGCCATCTTTAGAGTACTGTAATCCTAAATATACTTACCTCAGTTATATTTAGAGTATTGTAATCATAATTAGACACACATCAGTCATGTTTAGGGTACTGTAATCATAATCAAACTCACCTCAGTCATCTTTAGAGTACTGTAATCATAATCATACTCATCTCATTCATCTTTAGAGTCTAGTATTCATAATCATACTCACCTAAGTCATTTTTAGAGTATTGCAATCATAATCAAACTCACCTCCGTCATCTTTAGAGTACTGTTAACATAATCATATTCACCTTAGGTATCTTAAGAATACTGTAATAATAATCATACTCACCCCAGCCATCTTTAGAGTACTGTAATCATAATCATACTCATCTCATTCATGTTTAGAGTACTGTAATCAATATCATACTAACCCCAGTCATCTTTAGAGTACTGTAATCATACACATGCTCGTCAGAGTCATCTTTATAGTACTGTAATAAAAATCATACTCATCTCAGTCATCTTTAGAGTATTGTAATTATTATCATACTCACCTCAATCATCATTAGAGTACTGTAGTTATAATCATACTCACCTCAGTCATCTTTAAAGTACTATAATCATAATCATACTCACCTCAGTCATCTGTAGAGTATTGTAATCATATCATACTCACCCCAGTCATGTTTGAGTACTGTAGTTACAATAATACTCAACTTAATACTCTTTCGAGTACTGTAATCATAATCATACTCACCTCAGTCATCGTTAGAGTACTGTAATCATACATACGCTCGTCAAAGTCATCTTTAGAGTGCTGTAATCATAATTATACTCACCTCAGTAATATTTAGAGTACTGCAATTATAATGATACTCACCTCAATCATCATTTGAGTACTGTAATCATAATCACACTCACCTCAATCAACTTTAGAGTATTGTAATCATAATCATACTCACCTCAGTGATCTTAGGGCACTGTAATCATAAATACGCTCGCCAGAGTCATCTTTAGGGTACTGCAACCATCACTTGGCATATCATACTTACTTTCAACATTAGCCATAGAGGCACAAGATTACGACCAAGATTTACACTGGCCATGACATTGAAGCATCTCTTAGTGGTACCACATACCCGCCAGTTTTGTTCTAAGTATGCTAACCTTCAAAGGATCAGTACACAAAAACATCATGTGTTGATGCACCCATGAGGCTAATGTCCCATCTAATCACTACTTCTGTTTTCAATTTCTATGAGCGCCAATCATTACTTGCGAATTTATTTTTAAAGGATCATCATGCTTCTCTGCAGATGTGAATCTCAAGGTCCGGTATTGCACACCACATTGGTTCCTTCGCTTGGAGGGGTGATGGAGAACGCAGCTGCACCACCCTGTGACACTACTCTGTCTTGTTGCAAGTCGTGCTCATGGCTTAGGTCACCTGCACGTCAGGGCATCAGACTCATGGCTTAGGTCACCTGCACGTCAGGGCATCAGACTCATGGATTAGGTCGCCTGCACGTCAGGGCATTAGACTCATGGATTAGGTCACCTGCACGTCAGGGCATCAGACTCATGGCTTAGGTCACCTGCACGTCAGGGCATCAGACTCATGGATTAGGTCACCTGCACGTCAGGGCATCAGACTCATGGCTTAGGTCACCTGCACGTCAGGGCATCAGACTCATGGCTCAGTTTATCTACCGACCAACCAACCAATCAACCTACCAATCAATGAATCAACCAACCAACCAACCAATCAATCAACCGACCTTCTATCTACATGTTCTTTATAATCATAATAACATAAATTATCATTTTCAACTTTCCTATCATGATGATTATATTCATCATCAAAATCGTTATTATAATCAGCAATATTACTCGTTGTATCACTTTAAAATCCATCCACCCACCCATCATGTGCCATGCCGATAAGTGTGGGCGGTCATGTTCTGCCTACTCACTCGATCACCAGAGTGGTGGATCAGCTCCGTGTTCCTGCCTCGACCATGCCACGTGGCCAAGCTATCCAGGTATTTACTTCTCGGTCTTCCCCTTGGTCTCTTCCCCGTCGATCTTGCCAGTCGTCACTAAGTTCTCCAAGTCACTTTTTCACATAACATGCCCAAAAAATACTACAAAATGCATTACCACAATCTGTTTTCGTAATTATTATTCTATTGCTTGCTTGCTTGATTGCGTTCGCTGGCTGTGAACTCCAGCGTGAAGTCCTGTATGTCGGATGAAGACATCCTGTTGTCCAACATCAGTGTGATGTCATACAGGACCTGAGGTTTGCGTGAGTATCCGTTGTCCCATGTCTGGCTTATTGGTGTGCAGACTAGTGGTTCCTCGCCGTACAGGCAGACACTCTCCGACTTTGAATGAAATTATTCTATTTATAATCATAATTATTAGTTTACACATAACTACTATCGCTATTAAAACATCATTGCCACAATAAATATTACCGTAGGCATCGTTGTAAATATCAGAATCATCATCATCATTATTCTCATCTACGTAACCCTTACACCGTAATGAATGTGACCAATGAAGACACGGAAAATAGACTGCACAGTTTATTGCCTGGCATATTTCGCAGCATTTTAAAATATAAAACACAATGAAATTACCGTGATAGGCAATTACTGTGTGTATGCGTGCTGTATACTTCATCGTGAAGGATGTACTCGTTGTATTTTGTTGCTTTAGTTTATGTTGTGTATATTCTGCAGTTCACGCCTGACGAGATGCAGTCAGGCAACAAATTGTGCAATCTATAGTGTGTGTCTTCACTGCCCAAAATATTCATCGTAATCTTCATCACCATATTATCATCTTTAAAATTAGCATCGTAAATAACGACACAATTGCCATATCTGTAATTAGCACCAACATCATTCTTACTATTGTTTACATTTTAATCATAATTATTACAGTACATTACAATGACCCGGATGTCATCACATTAACACGTCTGCTCATAATGAGATTATGTCCTTTTTTCCGATTACCTAGATCAAACATAATTTGCCCAGTATCACACTAATGGGCCTTTAAAAGCTGATTCAATTATTCTGCACAAAATCGTGGTGCGCTGTGAGTGATGAACCAGAAAGGCTTTGATACTGATCAAGACATTTGTCTTGTTGACATTCAAGTGGGGCATCCTGTGCAGACAGTACGGCTTAACTTACACATTTGGGCATCCTGTGCAGACAGTCCGGCTTAACTTACACATTTGGGCATCCTGTGCAGACAGTCCAGCTTAACTTACACATTTGGGCATCCTGTGCAGACAGTCCAGCTTAACTTACACATTTGGGCATCCTGTGCAGACAGTCCAGCTTAACTTACACATTTGGGCATCCTGTGCAGACAGTCCAGCTTAACTTACACATTTGGGCATCCTGTGCAGACACACAGACAGGAATATATCTGCAGACAGACAGATAGAGGCGCAATCATATATGTAGACTGACAGGTAGAAGGACAGAGAGATTCACACACAGACATATAGATTTATAGACAGACAGTCAGAAACACAGACAGAAAGATTGACAGACAGACAGAAAGGTCGACAAAACAGAAAGATACACAGACAGTTACAACTGTTTACATGTGCGAGATGTCCTTCAAACAAAGCGTTGTTGTTTCTTTTCATTGCAGAGTTGCCGAGCCATTTACAAAACTTGCTCCCCAGTAAGTACAGCCATATTTAACCAGTTCCTCCTCCACAGTTCTTGAAATCCCACAATACATCGTTGTAGGTTGTAATAGTTGGTTTTCTGTGCATTTCTCATTGTATACTTGGTATTCTGCAGTATACACCTGACTAGATTCAGTCAGTCTATAAATTCGGGGGATGAGTGGTCTTGAGGTATGGTGTTCGCCTCGAGTGCTGGAGGTCCTGGGTTCAAGCGCCGGTGAGGGCCGGGCTGCTTTCACGTGGACTTCTAGTAACAAAATCTCACCTGGTCTCTGGGTAGTGAGATCGAACGCCCGTGTGCATTGCACGTAAAAGATCCCTTGGTAGTTGGAAATCGAAAAAGAATAACTCTACTAGTTAAAAATCTACTCAAAGTAGGGTGATATTCCTGTGCACAAGCTATAAGATACTAACCGCGTTATTACTAAATAGACTAAAACCATACAATATTGAGAAGACATATTAGGTGACTACCAGGCGGGTTTCAGACAAAACAGATACATAGCATTTGACAATTCTAATTTTTAGTATGTTGTTAATCTCTCTTGATGTTAACACTGATTTCATGCCGTTGAAAGCATTTCTGGCCATTCCTAGTCTCTTTTTGATTTCTTTTTCACTTCTGCCATCATCTGTTATTATATGACCAAGATAGGAGAAACTTATTAATCCCGCATAACCGCGTTCGAACGGGTAATTTGGGCAGCAGACTGCCTTGCGTTGCCTTTTTTTGTTGTTAGTTAGTTAGTTAGTTAGTCGCAGTTCCAACTTCACAGCAACGGGTCGTCCCCATTATGCTCCGTTCCTGTGCCAGTGAATATCACACAAAACGCTCCCCACTGCCCAATGTGAAAAGTGGAAAAGACAGGAGTCTCGACAAAGAACAGCCCGCACAGATACACTGTGCATAATGCCGCCGCCAGAATGTCAACACACCAGTCCCCCACGAAACACCCAATTCATCTCTGATGGAATCGGCAGTCATTTTCCTATCTGGATGTTTCCTAGATGTTCACCTACACAGTCCACGAAAATACAGTTCATCACCGACGGCAGTGGCAGTCAACCAGAAGGCCAGCAGCCACGCATTTCTGCATAAGGCAAAAGCCGGTCAACTCTGGGACATAGCCACCTGCCATCGCTCCGAACATGCAGTCACGTTCCAAAAATAAAAACTTGGGCAGATTCAAAAGCACTTCACACGAAACTCACAGCTCACAGTGTCGCGCCACGCACTCACTCAGTAGCAGGGCGACGGAACCATCAAGCCTCCTTAGTCGCCTCTTACGACATGCGTGGTAGGCTACAGTGTTGCTATTCTTTGCTTCCCTTATGGGCCCCGGCAACACACGGGAGTTTTTTTGTTTGTTTTATGAAATGGTATGGGTGCCGGTTATTCAGAAAGGTACTGAAAACTACTGAGCGTAAACTTGCCGGGAATCACGAATCACGAACAGCCAACAAAATGCTTTGGTTGACTGCTACGTCTTGTAAATGATATGCAATTAACTTTGTTTAACTGATTGGCGCTCACAGAAGCAGAAGAAGAAAGAGGTGATTAGAGGACACACTAGCCCCATGGGCTCTCAACAATGATGAACACATTACTATCTGGGAGGCCATGATGGTGTAGTGGTTAGACGATCACCTACCGGCCTGGTGAGATATGTCAGATCCCCATCGGGGCCGATTCAGTTTAAAAAAACATTAAATTCACCTGGGCTGCAAGTTCGACATAACCTAAACTGTGAACCAGGAAATATTTTGGAAAGTGAAAGTTGTCTGCGTGATACTTACAACATCATCCACTTGGTGCCCATTGGTATATTGTTTTTATTTTTATTTATTTTTTTAAACGGGTTTAAAAGGCAAGAGCATGGTGGCTTGCCGAAAGCGTCGCACAAAGCACGAACTCCGTAGCTCCAGGGACGACCACCAGGAGGGTCAGAGAAAATTGCACTCGTGAACCTAAGGACGTAGGCCGGAATCGAACCCACATCCTTGTGAGCGCGGGGCAGGCGGCGTGACAACTTGGCCACGGAGGCTCCTTTATGAAAATGTGTGCCTAGTACCATACGCACAGTGCGGCTCAAGGCTTGTCAAGTGAGCTTTTACTCACTGTTATTTTAAGAGTACCGGATGTTTGTAAAGTCTCACTACACTGTGTATGTAGAACAAATTTGAAAAATGAAGTACATGATTTCATAACATAAATGTGCTCGACAGTCCATCATAAAGCAATATGCAACAAATGGTTGTCGTCTGCTGGAGTGATTCTCTGCAATCAGAATTGCCATTCAAGAAATAACAACAGACACGTTGCAGAAGGTGTTGGACAATATGAAGAGACCTATATAGTCATGTTTTGAAACCCGCGGTAAACATTTCCAACACCTTTTATAATGAATACTTCATCGGTACTTTCCAGCTTCCCCAAAACAGCATTACACCATAGCAGTGATTATTGCAACTAATTTAATGAATGTTTCATCACATTTTTAATGACATCATGTACTTCATTTTTCAAATTTGTTTTACATACAAAGTGTAGTGAGACTTCACACACACACACACCCGGTACTATTTGGGTGCTGAAATAGCATAGTGGCTTACATTCTTGCCTATCGGTACGATAGTCCTATTATCAAATTCCAAACGAGGTGGATTTGTTTAATGCCGGGTGTATTTTTTATGACTGTGCAGTGTTTGAAAATATTGCCGGTCCAAATTTTGTATTTACCTATTATGTTGCCTGAACTTTACAGAGGGTGAATACAAAACTTGGACCGGCAATATTTTCAAACACTGCACAGTCATTAAAAATACACCCTATACACCTGCTCTCCAATGTAGATCCAATCTAAACTGATTTTGCTGGATAGTTTTTTTTCACGGCATGTAATGATAAGACATGATAAGTCAGGGGAGGAGAGGAAACAGAACGGAAGACAAGACGAGACAACGCACGAAAGACTGGCTATGGTAAGGAAGAACCAGACACGACTGGATAATATCAGCATTCGCAAAACAAGACTGTTAGATCAGACATATAATGCAAGACTGGGTATGGCACGATAAGGTTAGTTAGCTTCATCTCATTTAGAGGACTTGTAGTCAACCCCATCATTTTTTAGCTATTCGTAATTTCTTGGCAAGTTTACGTTCACTGGTTTGCTTTGCTTTCTTAACGACCGCTACTTATACATTTGTAAGGGAAACCAATGCAATGC